>JAHREE010155926.1:0-10061 GCA_033628505.1 Tringa tobata | reverse complement strand
CATAAATCAGTTAAAAATACAACGTGATTTCATGCTGAGTTTCTCCAGAGATCCCAAAGGATACATCCAAGACCTTCTCCGGTCCCAAAGTAGGGATCTTAAGGTGAGCTAAGGTTTGAAGAAGAAGGAATAGCGGAAGCAGAATGTAAGAATTTTATCTAAATGCATACAGAGTGTAAAGCTTAAACATCCAGGATGGAAAATGGGTGGAAGACAGGCAATGAGTTGAATATTGCAGTCTCAGAGCAGAGAGTATGCAGGAAACACTGTTTATGTTGTATTCCACTTCCAGTGGAACAGTGGTGCTTGATGGGGATCTTAGATGAATTTGTGATCAGACAATAAGATCAGAGTCCAGGGCTGTGTTAGTGTATTCCATAAAATTAAAGCTATATAAAACTCAGCAAGAGCATCCTGTAGTATAATAACACAATTTGGGTGTTCTGTTAGTTCATAATTTAATCTTATTTAAGAAATAGGTAGATTAAATATCAGCTGCCTTTGAGCTTAGCTTTGAGATACCCAAGAGTTGGAATGTAAAGTTCAGTTGTTTGCTGGCAAAAGTGAATAATTTGTTCTGCATAAAGTTTCACACTTTATGTCTTTAACTCAGACAACTCAAAAACAGTTGTACTAACAAGTCCATGAAATTATTTTAATAAAATTGTTTTGTCTTTCAGATATAACTGTCTAGTTTGTAGTCAATAGTCTGCCAAAAATCTACTACTAAGATTATAGTTATTATTATTTATATTGTATTCAAAAGGGGACAGGCATCTGAAAGATTATTTAAAATAAATAAAGCAGCTTTTAGTTTTAAGACCTTACAAATTAAGGTGTTGTGGAACTTCTTTAGCTGCATACATAAAACAGTTGTTCAGCATTCTTCCTGACCGACAATGAGTTCCATAAGGGCCTTTTCTATAATGTTCTGCCCCACTGGCATCAGAGTTGCAATTGCATGATAATAGTCTCCAAAGGTGCTAATAATTTTATATTTGCAATTGATTCTGTGATGCTGGAGGATTAGTTATCAGAATTATTTTTTTAAATAGAATCAATAGAATGGTTTGGGTTAAAGTGGTGCAGTGACACACATGAGGGACTGGATGCCATCCAGAGGGACTTGGACAGGCTGGAGAAGTGGGTCTGTGTGAACCTCATGAGGTCCAACAAGGCCAAGTGCAGGGTCCCCGACCTGGGTCGGGGCAGTCCCCGGTCCCAGCACAGGCTGGAGATGGAGGGATGGAGAGCAGCCCTGAGGAGAAGGACTTGGGAGTGTGCAGGGATTGGGGGGTTGGAGAAAGCTGGCCGTGAGCCGATGTGTGCTGGCCGCCCAGAAACCCCCCACATCCTGGGCTGCGCCCCCAGCAGTGTGGGCAGCAGGGTGAGGGGGATGATTCTGCCCCTCTGCTCCACTCTGGGGAAACCCCCCTGCAGTGCTGCCACCAGCTCTGGGGCCTAAGCACAGGAGAGACATGGACCTGTTGGAGCAGGGCCAGAGGAGGCCACAGAGATGATGTGAGGGCTGGAGCTCCTCTGCTGTGAGGGACAGGCTGAGAGAGTTGAGGGGATTCAGCCTAGAAAAGATTAGGCTCTGGGGAGACGTTATTGCAGCCTTTCAGTACTTAAAGGGGGCCTACAGGAAAGATGGGGATAAACTTTTTAGCAGGTTGTGGTGGGAGAGGACAAGGGGTAACTTTTAAACTAAAAGAGGGAAGATTTAGATGAGATCTCTGGAAGAAATTCTTTCCTGTGGGGGTGGTAAAACCCCGGCCCAGGTTGTCCAGAGAGGTGGTAGATGCGACATCCCTGAAAATGTTCAAGGTCATGTTGGATGGGGCTTTGAGCAACCTGATCTGGTTGAAGTCCCTGCTCATTGCAGGGGAGGGTGGACTAGATGGCCTTTAAAGGTCCCTTCCAACCCAAACTATTCTATGATTCTATGTGGAAAGAGAAAATACGATTGTAAACTGAGGCAAAAAAAAATGTGTTGATTAACTTGGCCTTCTCCATATTGATTGACACCAGCATTCTCCTGTCTTATTTACCGGGAGAGAGCGAAGGAGGGGAGTGTGTGTGCGTGTACATTTTCTTTAATCTTCCTTTTCTGGCCAACATACCTGTAAAAGCCCTTATTATTCTTTGCATCGCTTGCCAAATTAAGTTCCAGGTGTGTCTTAGCGCTCCTGAGCCCATCCCTACACATCCAATCAGCACCCCTATATTCTTCCCCACAATACATGTCCCTAGTTCCACTTCCTGTGCAGTTTCTTCTCACACTTAAGTTTGACCAGGAGGTCCTTACTGAGTCGTGCTGGTCTCCTGCTTTCCTTGTCCAGTTTCTTACACGTGGGAATTTAAAGCTTTTTCACTCTAAAATCTTCCTTAAAGAGCTGTCAGCTCTGTTTGGCTCCTTTCTCCTTTTTTAGGTGGTCCAATCCACTAATTCCTTAAACAACTTGCTGGTTTTTCAAATCTTGCTTTCCTGGAGGTTGCTGAGTGTATGTAGAACTACTGAGGTTCTTTGGATACATAGGCTAATAAAATATACAGTGCCAGGGAACTTCTGGGCACTAGAACTAAACTAAACTGTCCATACTGTTCAATTGTTAGAGATTGTGACACTTAACCTGGGCAACTACTGGTGTCCAGCATTATTCCTTGGCACAGTTGAGGAGCAGAGGTTAGGAGGTGGTCACAGTTCATAGTTTGTATGCGACCATCTTTTCCTGGTTGTAAGCACACATGCTGTTCATTGACCATTTGCCTTGGGCTTAGAGAACAGTCCTGAAAATTTTTAATGCGGTAATGTAGATTAATTTTGATTCTAGGTAAATCTGAATGTTTCTTTCCATGATAGAAGAGCTACAGTGAAAAATGTTTTTATTTTTGTCATAGGTGATGACTGATGTGGTTGGAAACCCAGAGGAAGAACGCAGAGCTGAATTTTATCACGAGCCATGGTCTCAAGAGGCTGTGAGCAGATATTTCTACTGCAAGGTATGAAGAAATTACCCACACTGCTGGCTTATAAATGAATCTTCCTTCCATTAAAGAATTGAATCTGCTAAACTGTACAGTTTCTCTTTTGCTTTCAGATCCAGCAGCGTCGGCAGGAACTGGAACAATCTCTGGGAGTGCGCAACACATAAGTACCGCTCACAAGATCCCATTGGCATCATGACCACCAAACCAGTGGACTGTTCAGTGTTACTTAGCTCCCTGCTACACATGGACCTGCTTACTGACTGGATGAGAATGTACCATCAACACACCAGTCAGAACACCAGCTTTAGAGTGACCCTTGAAAATCTTGCCCATGGAGGGTGTCTCAAACCATTCCAGGCCAGAGAAAGCGCTGTACAAATGTCAGTGTTAAAGAAGATTAAAGGTTCATTCATCAATGCGCATCATTAAATTTTAGTGGAAAGTTCAGACACCACACAGCAAATCCTAATGGGCTATGCATAGAATCACAGGTGATACTGAAGGCAGAGGTTGAGATGGGTGTTATAGGACACTACAGATTTAGAGAAATAAATGCAGTTTTCATTCTATATTAACTATAGTCTTTAATAGTAGCTTCTCTGGAATTAGACAAGATAGTCTTTTTTTATAGCTGTGGAATGCTTTATATTCCTGACCACGGATTTTATTCCAGCTGGAGCAGTGCAAGAAGCCATCTCGCCGTGTGAAAGAACAAACTAGAAGGATTTTCATTCCTGGAATGAACAGCCCCTCTGGAAGAATGTAGTATAGTCAGGACATCTCTTCCGCAAACTAATACTTCCTTTTTCTTTGCCCCTGCAGTGAAAGGTAGACTCAATTAGGTATCACTAGAGGGGTATGATCAGTGTGCTGTACTGAGAGGAAGGGAAATACCCCTGGGATAAGCATCTTAGTCATCCCTCATATCAATGATGTTAGCAAAGACGAGGTTGAAGCAAGAAATGAGGCATTCTGAGGATATTAAAATAACTTAATGGTGCTTTGCTGATACCTGCCTTGAAAACAGCAGATACTAACAATAAGCATATATGTAAAATACGAGATTTCTTATACGTTTCTCTTGAAGAACTTCTCTAATTGTTACGTTGGTGTGTAATCCAAGAGGCTCACCTACATATAGTGTGGCAGTTTTCTCTTTACCTAAGATGTTAACTGAGTCCTTGGATTGGTCTCACATTTTGATCATAGGTGAACTGCATCTTTCTCTGAATTAGTTCCCCCATACATGATATGTACTAGTTATATAGGATGCTGTTGCATTATAAAGCACTATCAGCCTTAAAAAGCATAGAGAACGTATCCCTTGGAAACCATCTTCTTTGTAAATGTATGACAAATTCAGGCTATGGGAATTTACACCATATTTACTTGGAAGCAGGGACATCTTCATTCAATCCTTCCTCCCCCCTCATTTTTTGTAGTGCGTAACTAGTTTGTAATTAATGGCCCAACTTGATTTCTAGTCCAAAAAGCAGCTGCCAAAGCATAACTCTTTGTCCAGATGATGTGGTACTCAAAATCCTCTTCTAGGTTACTCCTTTTCATCTCCTTTCTTTCACTTCCTTGGAAAGAGAATTGAATTCACATATGGGAAGCAGCTCTTCTGAATAACGCTTTTGCTGTGGTGTTATCCTTTTCTCTTCTGTTGTCTTTGCCAATTTCATTCTTAGTTGAACTTAAAAGTTTCTTCTGTCCTGTCACAGAAGAGATAGTCTTCTCTTGCACCCCTTAATTTAATACCTCTGCTTTCACATTAATATTACTGTAGCTTTTACTTTGTCCATTGTGTTCAGAGATATCTTGGAAAAGTTACATTTGATTGCAGTCCTGTGATGGCAGTACTGTCACACAAAACCATTGATTTAAGAAAAATCAAAGCTGTACCTCTTTGCCTGAGACCTTATAACAGGAAGGCTTCATCTGGAACTTTTTTGTGTTAAAACTTTTTTTTTCCCCAGTAAAACATGAAATCCAGCAGTCTTAAACTGAGTATAGTGAGGGGCTGTGAGGCTGCCAGACACATGACTTGAAATCTTACTTGAATCAGGACTTTGCTAATTGGACTACAAGCAAGCATTAGGAGGGAAAGCAGTGGGGAACATCTGCTACTGTGCTTCCATATTTATTATGCTGCTGTGTCAGTTGTGTGCATGCTGTCCAGTGTGTAAATCTCTTTTCTGTATGTGGTAAACAGAGCAGCTACAATCAGGGGATGCTTTCAGTCTCTGGAAATAAGAAATGCAGAGAAAGATATGCAAGAATGTAAGAAGGGCATGGGATTGGGATAGATACCTGCAGGATGTCTGCCAGGGAACTTGATTTTTTGAGAACTTTCCTGTTGAAGAGGCAGATATTTGTATAGAGAAATTTCAGTCACGTGCCACAGCTGGCATCATAACGGAGTCCAGCCTGCTTTTAGAATGTGTCTGTAGAATTAATTAACAAAATTAATGTGGTGTTGCTGCCCAGTGCTCACAACTAACCCTGGAAGGTGAATCCATGTTAAGCACCAGCACTGCACTGAAGCGTGTGGGCGCGTCAGACACTGCAAACGGCACTGAAGATGGCAATCCAAAATCGAAATTCTTATAACCCACTGTCCATGTTCTACACAAAAACGGCTGCCGATAGTGAGTCTTAGGAATAGCTGAGTGTCTTTCCTTTGGTTAAACTGGGATCTGAGATTTTGGTGGGTATTTTCTTGTTCAGTTCAGGCCTCAGTGAAGAGACAGAGAGAGAAATTTTGTCCTCTGTTCTAGAAGTGCAGCCAGGAGCTTGCGTGTTTGCAAAAAGGAGCAATTATATTTGAAGAGAAATAGTGGAGTAATACTGAGAGGAACTGGAGCAAATTCTGCCTGGGCAGACACAAATGAAATGCAGTGGTACTGAACAGGCATGTAATTTTGGCAGATTGTGAATGATAAATTAATTTTAAGTTCAGGATGGTTGTCTTTTTCTGTGCATAAAAGATGACAAGAAGTTGTTTTGAGGTCTTCAGTTGCTGCCACAGTACAATACAAATCAGTGCATACTGCAGAAAAAACATTCTGTGCGTAGAAGTAGTTAATGTTTAGATGATAATATAGATCGTAAGAAAATATAGCATTAAACTAGGAGAGGGTTAAAACAGTATTCTGGAGTACCTATAGAAGGGAAATATATGTCAGAGCTGAAGTGTTGACGGGTTTGAAACACGCTTTTTAGTCCTTTGAGCTTCAGACCAAGTGTTTCTTAGAAATTAAAGGGAAAACAAATGTTTGATTGTGGAATAGAGAGAAGAACACAGCAGTGGAAAGCAAAATAAAAAGGTGGAGCAGAGTGCCGCTGAAGTGCCTGTAAGACAGCACAGGAGGAAGTGCAGAGCACTGTTGGAAATAGCACAGTCCATGTGAGTCAGTATATTTTGTGTGTATGTACATGTAGAGAGAGGTGGGAGAGAGAGTCTCAGCTTGTATGTAGCCTGGGAAAGGGCGCACAGTACAGAACCGAATGTTCTGCAAATAACTTTGAGACACGTTGTCAAAACATTTTCCAGTTACCAACAGGGATTCGGTTGTTTGGCTTAGCAAGGTTGGTAGTTGTAGTGCAGACACTGTTTTAGCTGGCAGTTTTTTTACACCACATTGTTTAGAATATATCCTGTGGAAGCAGAGTGA
This sequence comes from Tringa tobata, assembly GCA_033628505.1. Taxonomy (NCBI): domain Eukaryota; kingdom Metazoa; phylum Chordata; class Aves; order Charadriiformes; family Scolopacidae; genus Tringa; species Tringa tobata. Next base: position 3,393 of record JAHREE010155926.1, on the reverse strand, counting down.
AAATATTAATGCATATATCGATATTGCTGCATATCCTAGGACTCCTAATTTTGCCAAAATGCTAGTCAGGTATGGAAGGTTTTTTGGCCTGTTTTTGTGTTGAAAACCCTTTTATGGCAGCACAAGTAGATGATGGGGGAAAAGCAAGCTCTTTTTTCCTGAAGAGAGGTCTCCTTTCTGTAACTGCTCTGTTGTTCAATAGGATGTATCTGTTCTGCCAGATCCTGTATGATAAACACCTTTTCCAATCTCATTGAAGAAAGGAACTCCATTAAAAAAATACAACTGGGAGCTTGTGAGAGTGAGCAAATACATGCATTAAGGAAGGGGGGGAAAGGGGGGAGAGAGAGAGAGAGACTCCCTCTGCTCTGTAGCTTCATTGTATGATGCCAAGTGATTCGTAGAAAAGCTTTTAACAATAAATACTTTGTTTCTTTGTATCTCCTGCACTAACCTTATGTGTCTTAACAAAGACAGGTACAACTGGTTTCTTTCTGCTCCAGATAACATTCTCGAGTTTTTGGATACTCTTCACTTGAGCGTGACATGTACAGGTTTTAATGGGACCTGTCAAAGCTGAGAACTTCAGATCTTTCTTACGTTAATTTGTTTCTTCACTGGATTCCATCTTCAGCCATTTCCATACCGAATAAATGAGAAATCCTTACCATTGGAGAAGTCTGGCTCCTCTCCCGTCCAGGTGCTTGGTCATTTGGAGTACATTTATCATTGTCACTGTTACCAATTATAGTCAACAAAAAAGTTCCAGCTGGGGCTAGAGCTTGGATGCTAAGAGGTGGTGTAGGAATTATACCACTATCTTGACCATGGTAGGAATTATGCGGATGCCACTTTAACAGGGCTCATTCATAGGTTCTGCTTTAATAAAAGAATCAGAGTTCCATTTTCTACTATATATGCTATAGTCATTACAGATCGAGCTGGGTGCCTCTGAAGAGGGACCCTCCCTGTTTTGTTACTGGATTTTTTAGTCTCTGTAGGTCGCTTGGTTTCCTGATGGCATTAAGCTCCTGCAATCCTATTCTCAGAGTCTGGGATCTTCTTCTGATTTGCTCCATCAGCCTCCAGGCACCTTATTTGTGTCTTGAGATGTTTCCTTATCTTTTCTTACAGCATATCCTGTAGTTAAAGGTACTTACACTTTATCTACCCAGTTACATTCCCATAGATAAAAGCAAAGGTTAAAGTACAATTCATGTAGCCTAAGGCTTCATTTAGTTTAGTCACTAGTGCAGTGGCACAGATTGCTCTCTCACTACAGAGAAGCCTGGAGTAAGCTGTGCTAACAGCCAACAGCCTTCCAAGAGGTACTGTACAGCCAATAATACTAGAAACCTTGGTTGGGGTGAGCGAGTTGCAATTCACCAGCTCAGTAAAGGGGGTTTTGTTTCTGGGTTAAGGTTTCTTAGCTCTATAGACTGTCAAGAGAGGATGATGTAAAGTGGGTGCGTGAAGAGTAGAAAGAGAGAAGGGTGAATGAGGAAAGGAAGACCTAGAATTACTTCAGCAACTCAATGAAAAGGAAAGCAGAAGCAGTGATCTTTAATCTGAGAAGCAAACAGAGTTGAAAAAATAAATAATTCCTAAATATCTATATAGATATTCCATCTAACATTGAAAAACTTCTATTTGGAAGGATGACTAGGAAGTCTCAGTAGCTGAGATTTAAAAAAGTTAATTTTGGCTTTGAAAGAAAAGAATCTCTGCACACTTTGTCATGGAGAAGAAAAAGCGAGTGGCAATAACAGCAATCATCTTGTGTCAACAGTCCCGTACATTTTATAGCTTTCCTTTTCAAGCAGCAATGGGCAGGCTCTTTTTCCAGGACTCTGAGGGGAGGAATGTATTTATTTTTTTTCCTCCAGTTCCTATTGCTTCTTATTTCTGTCTTGTTCTCTCTGTTCCCCATCCCTAGTCCATTTCCCATCACTAGTTTGGTCTCTTGGTTTTTCTTTTTATAAAGTTCACTGTGCTCTTTCTTTTACTCCTTCATTCCCATCTTGTGCTATTTTTTTCTTTATAACCCTCTGTCATGCATCCCTTTCTGCTGCTCCCTGACCCTGTATTTCTCCCCGCTGTTATCTCTCTGTCCTTGCGTTTCTACCACTCTGCCTTGCTCACTGCCTGTTTGTCCCAGTGTCCTGCTCCCTGACCCTCTTTCCCTCTGTTTCTCTGTCATTATCCGTCCTTCTCCCCTCCTCTATTTTCTCTCACGCTCTCTCTTCCTTATTCTCTGTTGATCTGTCCTGTTCCCTGTGCTTTTTAAATCTGTCATGCTAACCCTCCAAGTTTTTTTTTTTCTTCATCTCCATCTTGCTCCCTATCCTTATTTTCCTCTGTCCTGCTCCCACTCCCTCTTTTTCTCTTTTCCTCTGTCCCTACTGCTTCTTTCTCCACCTCTGTCCTGCTATTTCCCCTCTCTCGCTGTGCTTGTCACTTTGCCTGTTCCCATCTTTCTCACTGTCACGTTCTCCACTAAACCCCAGCTGTCACTTTTCTGGTGTCCTGCTCCCTGCTCCTCATTTCTGGGAGCCTTCACCTCTGCCCAGTAGCCACACTTTCTGGGAGCAACTGTCTGACAGCCTGTCGATTCACCACCTGACTGACCATCAAAAAAGATGCCTAAGCAGATAGTTTAAGCAGATATTCTACATAAGTGTTAATGTATGTCTAAGTAGTTCTAAGCCTAAACACATATTCTATTTAAGTGTAAAAAGATAATATATTTTTCTTATATATATATGTGTGTAAATAGATGCAGACATGTAAATGCCTGTGCTATACAAGGTTCTAAAATGCAAAGAAAGCCTATTGAGAGGATTTAAAAACTTGCCCCGGTTTGGGGCAAGGGCTGTCGCTGCCTGGACTGCGAGCGGGGACAGAGCAAAGAGCTGGAAGCACTGCCAGCCGGTAAGTGGTTACGGTCCCTGGATGGTGGGAAGCGGGCTGAGAGCGGTCACCGCTCATCACCCCGGTGAGGTCTCAGAGGGGGACAAGGAAGGGGCTGCTGCCGCTCGGCGGCCAAAGAGCGGTACTGCAAGCAGGGAGCCGCGCATGCGCAGTGTCACCGCATCCCGGCCCTGCAATGGCCACACCTTCCGGAGGGCGCATGCGCGGTTCTGCAGAGGCCGGGGCTGCGGTGCGTCCGAAGGCGAAGTGGTCCCGTCCCCACCGGAGCTCCAATGGGCTTCTCGTCATCGGAACGGGTTCTGTGCTGCCAAGCCCCCAGAGCGGCCGTTAGTGCTTTGGTACCGTCTCATACTGCGCTCAGGGGCACCCGGAAGTTCTTTGTCAGTGCTCCAGAGGGCAATATCTATGGCCTTTAGTCCTCCAGGATCCCGGAAGTTCCCCTTCAGTCCTCCGACGCCACTC
>JAHREE010155925.1:0-10061 GCA_033628505.1 Tringa tobata | reverse complement strand
CATAAATCAGTTAAAAATACAACGTGATTTCATGCTGAGTTTCTCCAAAGATCCCAAAGGATACATCCAAGACCTTCTCCGGTCCCAAAGTAGGGATCTTAAGGTGAGCTAAGGTTTGAAGAAGAAGGAATAGCGGAAGCAGAATGTAAGAATTTTATCTAAATGCATACAGAGTGTAAAGCTTAAACATCCAGGATGGAAAATGGGTGGAAGACAGGCAATGAGTTGAATATTGCAGTCTCAGAGCAGAGAGTATGCAGGAAACACTGTTTATGTTGTATTCCACTTCCAGTGGAACAGTGGTGCTTGATGGGGATCTTAGATGAATTTGTGATCAGACAATAAGATCAGAGTCCAGGGCTGTGTTAGTGTATTCCATAAAATTAAAGCTATATAAAACTCAGCAAGAGCATCCTGTAGTATAATAACACAATTTGGGTGTTCTGTTAGTTCATAATTTAATCTTATTTAAGAAATAGGTAGATTAAATATCAGCTGCCTTTGAGCTTAGCTTTGAGATACCCAAGAGTTGGAATGTAAAGAAGTTCAGTTGTTTGCTGGCAAAAGTGAATAATTTGTTCTGCATAAAGTTTCACACTTTATGTCTTTAACTCAGACAACTCAAAAACAGTTGTACTAATAAGTCCATGAAATTATTTTAATAAAATTGTTTTGTCTTTCAGATATAACTGTCTAGTTTGTAGTCAATAGTCTGCCAAAAATCTACTACTAAGATTATAGTTATTATTATTTATATTGTATTCAAAAGGGGACAGGCATCTGAAAGATTATTTAAAATAAATAAAGCAGCTTTTAGTTTTAAGACCTTACAAATTAAGGTGTTGTGGAACTTCTTTAGCTGCATACATAAAACAGTTGTTCAGCATTCTTCCTGACCGACAATGAGTTCCATAAGGGCCTTTTCTATAATGTTCTGCCCCACTGGCATCAGAGTTGCAATTGCATGATAATAGTCTCCAAAGGTGCTAATAATTTTATATTTGCAATTGATTCTGTGATGCTGGAGGATTAGTTATCAGAATTATTTTTTTAATTAGAATCAATAGAATGGTTTGGGTTAAAGTGGTGCAGTGACACACATGAGGGACTGGATGCCATCCAGAGGGACTTGGACAGGCTGGAGAAGTGGGTCTGTGTGAACCTCATGAGGTCCAACAAGGCCAAGTGCAGGGTCCCCGACCTGGGTCGGGGCAGTCCCCGGTCCCAGCACAGGCTGGAGATGGAGGGATGGAGAGCAGCCCTGAGGAGAAGGACTTGGGAGTGTGCAGGGATTGGGGGGTTGGAGAAAGCTGGCCGTGAGCCGATGTGTGCTGGCCGCCCAGAAACCCCCCACATCCTGGGCTGCGCCCCCAGCAGTGTGGGCAGCAGGGTGAGGGGGATGATTCTGCCCCTCTGCTCCACTCTGGGGAAACCCCCCTGCAGTGCTGCCACCAGCTCTGGGGCCTAAGCACAGGAGAGACATGGACCTGTTGGAGCAGGGCCAGGGGAGGCCACAGAGATGATGTGAGGGCTGGAGCTCCTCTGCTGTGAGGGACAGGCTGAGAGAGTTGAGGGGATTCAGCCTGGAAAAGATTAGGCTCTGGGGAGACGTTATTGCAGCCTTTCAGTACTTAAAGGGGGCCTACAGGAAAGATGGGGATAAACTTTTTAGCAGGTTGTGGTGGGAGAGGACAAGGGGTAACTTTTAAACTAAAAGAGGGAAGATTTAGATGAGATCTCTGGAAGAAATTCTTTCCTGTGGGGGTGGTAAAACCCCGGCCCAGGTTGCCCAGAGAGGTGGTAGATGCGACATCCCTGAAAATGTTCAAGGTCATGTTGGATGGGGCTTTGAGCAACCTGATCTGGTTGAAGTCCCTGCTCATTGCAGGGGAGGGTGGACTAGATGGCCTTTAAAGGTCCCTTCCAACCCAAACTATTCTATGATTCTATGTGGAAAGAGAAAATACGATTGTAAACTGAGGCAAAAAAAAATGTGTTGATTAACTTGGCCTTCTCCATATTGATTGACACCAGCATTCTCCTGTCTTATTTACCGGGAGAGAGCGAAGGAGGGGAGTGTGTGTGCGTGTACATTTTCTTTAATCTTCCTTTTCTGGCCAACATACCTGTAAAAGCCCTTGTTATTCTTTGCATCGCTTGCCAAATTAAGTTCCAGGTGTGTCTTAGCGCTCCTGAGCCCATCCCTACACATCCAATCAGCACCCCTATATTCTTCCCCACAATACATGTCCCTAGTTCCACTTCCTGTGCAGTTTCTTCTCACACTTAAGTTTGACCAGGAGGTCCTTACTGAGTCGTGCTGGTCTCCTGCTTTCCTTGTCCAGTTTCTTACACGTGGGAATTTAAAGCTTTTTCACTCTAAAATCTTCCTTAAAGAGCTGTCAGCTCTGTTTGGCTCCTTTCTCCTTTTTTAGGTGGTCCAATCCACTAATTCCTTAAACAACTTGCTGGTTTTTCAAATCTTGCTTTCCTGGAGGTTGCTGAGTGTATGTAGAACTACTGAGGTTCTTTGGATACATAGGCTAATAAAATATACAGTGCCAGGGAACTTCTGGGCACTAGAACTAAACTGTCCATACTGTTCAATTGTTAGAGATTGTGACACTTAACCTGGGCAACTACTGGTGTCCAGCATTATTCCTTGGCACAGTTGAGGAGCAGAGGTTAGGAGGTGGTCACAGTTCATAGTTTGTATGCGACCATCTTTTCCTGGTTGTAAGCACACATGCTGTTCATTGACCATTTGCCTTGGGCTTAGAGAACAGTCCTGAAAATTTTTAATGCGGTAATGTAGATTAATTTTGATTCTAGGTAAATCTGAATGTTTCTTTCCATGATAGAAGAGCTACAGTGAAAAATGTTTTTATTTTTGTCATAGGTGATGACTGATGTGGTTGGAAACCCAGAGGAAGAACGCAGAGCTGAATTTTATCACGAGCCATGGTCTCAAGAGGCTGTGAGCAGATATTTCTACTGCAAGGTATGAAGAAATTACCCACACTGCTGGCTTATAAATGAATCTTCCTTCTATTAAAGAATTGAATCTGCTAAACTGTACAGTTTCTCTTTTGCTTTCAGATCCAGCAGCGTCGGCAGGAACTGGAACAATCTCTGGGAGTGCGCAACACATAAGTACCGCTCACAAGATCCCATTGGCATCATGACCACCAAACCAGTGGACTGTTCAGTGTTACTTAGCTCCCTGCTACACATGGACCTGCTTACTGACTGGATGAGAATGTACCATCAACACACCAGTCAGAACACCAGCTTTAGAGTGACCCTTGAAAATCTTGCCCATGGAGGGTGTCTCAAACCATTCCAGGCCAGAGAAAGCGCTGTACAAATGTCAGTGTTAAAGAAGATTAAAGGTTCATTCATCAATGCGCATCATTAAATTTTAGTGGAAAGTTCAGACACCACACAGCAAATCCTAATGGGCTATGCATAGAATCACAGGTGATACTGAAGGCAGAGGTTGAGATGGGTGTTATAGGACACTACAGATTTAGAGAAATAAATGCAGTTTTCATTCTATATTAACTATAGTCTTTAATAGTAGCTTCTCTGGAATTAGACAAGATAGTCTTTTTTTATAGCTGTGGAATGCTTTATATTCCTGACCACGGATTTTATTCCAGCTGGAGCAGTGCAAGAAGCCATCTCGCCGTGTGAAAGAACAAACTAGAAGGATTTTCATTCCTGGAATGAACAGCCCCTCTGGAAGAATGTAGTATAGTCAGGACATCTCTTCCGCAAACTAATACTGCCTTTTTCTTTGCCCCTGCAGTGAAAGGTAGACTCAATTAGGTATCACTAGAGGGGTATGATCAGTGTGCTGTACTGAGAGGAAGGGAAATACCCCTGGGATAAGCATCTTAGTCATCCCTCCTATCAATGATGTTAGCAAAGACGAGGTTGAAGCAAGAAATGAGGCATTCTGAGGATATTGAAATAACTTAATGGTGCTTTGCTGATACCTGCCTTGAAAACAGCAGATACTAACAATAAGCATATATGTAAAATACGAGATTTCTTAAACGTTTCTCTTGAAGAACTTCTCTAATTGTTACGTTGGTGTGTAATCTAAGAGGCTCACCTACATATAAAGTGGCAGTTTTCTCTTTACCTAAGATGTTAACTGAGTCCTTGGATTGGTCTCACATTTTGATCATAGGTGAACTGCATCTTGCTCTGAATTAGTTCCCCCATACATGATATGTACTAGTTATATAGGATGCTGTTGCATTATAAAGCACTATCAGCCTTAAAAAGCATAGAGAACGTATCCCTTGGAAACCATCTTCTTTGTAAATGTATGACAAATTCAGGCTATGGGAATTTACACCATATTTACTTGGAAGCAGGGACATCTTCATTCAATCCTTCCTCCCCCCTCATTTTTTGTAGTGCGTAACTAGTTTGTAATTAATGGCCCAACTTGATTTCTAGTCCAAAAAGCAGCTGCCAAAGCATAACTCTTTGTCCAGATGATGTGGTACTCAAAATCCTCTTCTAGGTTACTCCTTTTCATCTCCTTTCTTTCACTTCCTTGGAAAGAGAATTGAATTCACATATGGGAAGCAGCTCTTCTGAATAACGCTTTTGCTGTGGTGTTATCCTTTTCTGTTGTCTTTGCCAATTTCATTCTTAGTTGAACTTAAAAGCTTCTTCTGTCCTGTCACAGAAGAGAGTCTTCTCTTGCACCCCTTAATTTAATACCTCTGCTTTCACATTAATATTACTGTAGCTTTTACTTTGTCCATTGTGTTCAGAGATATCTTGGAAAAGTTACATTTGATTGCAGTCCTGTGATGGCAGTACTGTCACACAAAACCATTGATTTAAGAAAAATCAAAGCTGTACCTCTTTGCCTGAGACCTTATACCAGGAAGGCTTCATCTGGAACTTTTTTGTGTTAAAACTTTTTTTTTTCCACAGTAAAACATGAAATCCAGCAGTCTTAAACTGAGTATAGTGAGGGGCTGTGAGGCTGCCAGACACATGACTTGAAATCTTACTTGAATCAGGACTTTGCTAATTGGACTACTAGCAAGCATTAGGAGGGAAAGCAGTGGGGAACATCTGCTACTGTGCTTCCATATTTATTATGCTGCTGTGTCAGTTGTGTGCATGCTGTCCAGTGTGTAAATCTCTTTTCTGTATGTGGTAAACAGAGCAGCTACAATCAGGGGATGCTTTCAGTCTCTGGAAATAAGAAATGCAGAGAAAGATATGCAAGAATGTAAGAAGGGCATGGGATTGGGATAGATACCTGCAGGATGTCTGCCAGGGAACTTGATTTTTTGAGAACTTTCCTGTTGAAGAGGCAGATATTTGTATAGAGAAATTTCAGTCACGTGCCACAGCTGGCATCATAACGGAGTCCAGCCTGCTTTTAGAATGTGTCTGTAGAATTAATTAACAAAATTAATGTGGTGTTGCTGCCCAGTGCTCACAACTAACCCTGGAAGGTGAATCCATGTTAAGCACCAGCACTGCACTGAAGCGTGTGGGCGCATCAGACACTGCAAATGGCACTGAAGATGGCAATCCAAAATCGAAATTCTTATAACCCACTGTCCATGTTCTACACAAAAACGGCTGCCGATAGTGAGTCTTAGGAATAGCTGAGTGTCTTTCCTTTGGTTAAACTGGGATCTGAGATTTTGGTGGGTATTTTCTTGTTCAGTTCAGGCCTCAGTGAAGAGACAGAGAGAGAAATTTTGTCCTCTGTTCTAGAAGTGCAGCCAGGAGCTTGCGTGTTTGCAAAAAGGAGCAATTATATTTGAAGAGAAATAGTGGAGTAATACTGAGAGGAACTGGAGCAAATTCTGCCTGGGCAGACACAAATGAAATGCAGTGGTACTGAACAGGCATGTAATTTTGGCAGATTGTGAATGATAAATTAATTTTAAGTTCAGGATGGTTGTCTTTTTCTGTGCATAAAAGATGACAAGAAGTTGTTTTGAGGTCTTCAGTTGCTGCCACAGTACAATACAAATCAGTGCATACTGCAGAAAAAACATTCTGTGCGTAGAAGTAGTTAATGTTTAGATGATAATATAGATCGTAAGAAAATATAGCATTAAACTAGGAGAGGGTTAAAACAGTATTCTGGAGTACCTATAGAAGGGAAATATATGTCAGAGCTGAAGTGTTGACGGGTTTGAAACACGCTTTTTAGTCCTTTGAGCTTCAGACCAAGTGTTTCTTAGAAATTAAAGGGAAAACAAATGTTTGATTGTGGAATAGAGAGAAGAACACAGCAGTGGAAAGCAAAATAAAAAGGTGGAGCAGAGTGCCGCTGAAGTGCCCGTAAGACAGCACAGGAGGAAGTGCAGAGCACTGTTGGAAATAGCACAGTCCATGTGAGTCAGTATATTTTGTGTGTATGTACATGTAGAGAGAGGTGGGAGAGAGAGAGTGTCTCAGCTTGTATGTAGCCTGGGAAAGGGCGCACAGTACAGAACCGAATGTTCTGCAAATAACTTTGAGACACGTTGTCAAAACATTTTCCAGTTACCAACAGGGATTCGGTTGTTTGGCTTAGCAAGGTTGGTAGTTGTAGCGCAGACACTGTTTTAGCTGGCAGTTTTTTTACACCACATTGTTTAGAATATATCCTGTGGAAGCAGAGTGAAAATATTAATGCATATATCGATATTGCTGCATATCCTAGGACTCCTAATTTTGCCAAAATGCTAGTCAGGTATGGAAGGTTTTTTGGCCTGTTTTTGTGTTGAAAACCCTTTTATGGCAGCACAAGTAGATGATGGGGGAAAAGAAAGCTCTTTTTTCCTGAAGAGAGGTCTCCTTTCTGTAACTGCTCTGTTGTTCAATAGGATGTATCTGTTCTGCCAGATCCTGTATGATAAACACCTTTTCCAATCTCGTTGAAGAAAGGAACTCCATTAAAAAAATACAACTGGGAGCTTGTGAGAGTGAGCAAATACATGTATTAAGGAAGGGGGGGAAAGGGGGGAGAGAGAGAGAGAGACTCCCTCTGCTCTGTAGTTTCATTGTATGATGCCAAGTGATTCGTAGAAAAGCTTTTAACAATAAATACTTTGTTTCTTTGTATCTCTTGCACTAACCTTATGTGTCTTAACAAAGACAGGTACAACTGGTTTCTTTCTGCTCCAGATAACATTCTCGAGTTTTTGGATACTCTTCACTTGAGCGTGACATGTACAGGTTTTAATGGGACCTGTCAAAGCTGAGAACTTCAGATCTTTCTTACGTTAATTTGTTTCTTCACTGGATTCCATCTTCAGCCATTTCCATACCGAATAAATGAGAAATCCTTACCATTGGAGAAGTCTGGCTCCTCTCCCGTCCAGGTGCTTGGTCATTTGGAGTACATTTATCATTGTCATTGTTACCAATTATAGTCAACAAAAAAGTTCCAGCTGGGGCTAGAGCTTGGATGCTAAGAGGTGGTGTAGGAATTATACCACTATCTTGACCATGGTAGGAATTATGCGGATGCCACCTTAACAGGGCTCATTCATAGGTTCTGCTTTAATAAAAGAATCAGAGTTCCCTTTTCTACTATATATGCTATAGTCATTACAGATCGAGCTGGGTGCCTCTGAAGAGGGACCCTCCCTGTTTTGTTACTGGATTTTTTAGTCTCTGTAGGTCGCTTGGTTTCCTGATGGCATTAAGCTCCTACAATCCTATTCTCAGAGTCTGGGATCTTCTTCTGATTTGCTCCACCAGCCTCCAGGCACCTTATTTGTGTCTTGAGATGTTTCCTTATCCTTTCTTACAGCATATCCTGTAGTTAAAGGTACTTACACTTTATCTACCCAGTTACATTCCCATAGATAAAAGCAAAGGTTAAAGTACAATTCATGTAGCCTAAGGCTTCATTTAGTTTAGTCACTAATGCAGTGGCACAGATTGCTCTCTCACTACAGAGAAGCCTGGAGTAAGCTGTGCTAACAGCCAACAGCCTTCCAAGAGGTACTGTACAGCCAATAATACTAGAAACCTTGGTTGGGGTGAGCGAGTTGCAATTCACCAGCTCAGTAAAGGGGGTTTTGTTTCTGGGTTAAGGTTTCTTAGCTCTATAGACTGTCAAGAGAGGATGATGTAAAGTGGGTGCGTGAAGAGTAGAAAGAGAGAAGGGTGAATGAGGAAAGGAAGACCTAGAATTACTTCAGCAACTCAATGAAAAGGAAAGCAGAAGCAGTGATCTTTAATCTGAGAAGCAAACAGAGTTGAAAAAATAATTAAATAATTCCTAAATATCTATATAGATATTCCATCTAGCATTGAAAAACTTCTATTTGGAAGGATGACTAGGAAGTCTCAGTAGCTGAGATTTAAAAAAGTTAATTTTGGCTTTGAAAGAAAAGAATCTCTGCACACTTTGTCATGGAGAAGAAAAAGCGAGTGGCAATAACAGCAATCATCTTGTGTCAACAGTCCCGTACATTTTATAGCTTTCCTTTTCAAGCAGCAATGGGCAGGCTCTTTTTCCAGGACTCTGAGGGGAGGAATGTATTTATTTTTTTTCCTCCAGTTCCTATTGCTTCTTATTTCTGTCTTGTTCTCTCTGTTCCCCATCCCTAGTCCATTTCCCATCACTAGTTTGGTCTCTTGGTTTTTCTTTTTATAAAGTTCACTGTGCTCTTTCTTTTACTCCTTCATTCCCATCTTGTGCTATTTTTTTCTTTATAACCCTCTGTCATGCATCCCTTTCTGCTGCTCCCTGACCCTGTATTTCTCCCCGCTGTTATCTCTCTGTCCTTGCGTTTCTACCACTCTGCCTTGCTCACTGCCTGTTTGTCCCAGTGTCCTGCTCCCTGACCCTCTTTCCCTCTGTTTCTCTGTCATTATCCGTCCTTCTCCCCTCCTCTATTTTCTCTCAAGCTCTCTCTTCCTTATTCTCTGTTGATCTGTCCTGTTCCCTGTGCTTTTTAAATCTGTCATGCTAACCCTCCAAGTTTTTTTTTTTCTTCATCTCCATCCTGCTCCCTATCCTTATTTTCCTTTGTCCTGCTCCCACTCCCTCTTTTTCTCTTTTCCTCTGTCCCTACTGCTTCTTTCTCCACCTCTGTCCTGCTATTTCCCCTCTCTCGCTGTGCTTGTCACTTTGCCTGTTCCCATCTTTCTCACTGTCACGTTCTCCACTAAACCCCAGCTGTCACTTTTCTGGTGTCCTGCTCCCTGCTCCTCATTTCTGGGAGCCTTCACCTCTGACCAGTAGCCACACTTTCTGGGAGCAACTGTCTGACAGCCTGTCGATTCCCCACCTGACTGACCATCAAAAAAGATGCCTAAGCAGATAGTTTAAGTAGATATTCTACATAAGTGTTAATGTATGTCTAAGTAGTTCTAAGCCTAAACACATATTCTATTTAAGTGTAAAAAGATAATATATTTTTCTTATATATATATGTGTGTAAATAGATGCAGACATGTAAATGCCTGTGCTATACAAGGTTCTAAAATGCAAAGAAAGCCTATTGAGAGGATTTAAAAACTTGCCCCGGTTTGGGGCAAGGGCTGTCGCTGCCTGGACTGCGAGCGGGGACAGAGCAAAGAGCTGGAAGCACTGTCAGCCGGTAAGTGGTTACGGTCCCTGGGTGGTGGGAAGCGGGCTGAGAGCGGTCACCGCTCATCACCCCGGTGAGGTCTCAGAGGGGGACAAGGAAGGGGCTGCTGCCGCTCGGCGGCCAAAGGCCGGTACTGCAAGCAGGGAGCCGCGCATGCGCAGTGTCACCGCATCCCGGCCCTGCAATGGCCACACCTTCCGGAGGGCGCATGCGCGGTTCTGCAGAGGCCGGGGCTGCGGTGCGTCCGAAGGCGAAGTGGTCCCGTCCCCACCGGAGCTCCAATGGGCTTCTCGTCATCGGAACGGGTTCTGTGCTGCCAAGCCCCCAGAGCGGCCGTTAGTGCTTTGGTACCGTCTCATACTGCGCTCAGGGGCACCCGGAAGTTCTTTGTCAGTGCTCCAGAGGGCAATATCTATGGCCTTTAGTCCTCCAGGATCCCGGAAGTTCCCCTTCAGTCCTCCGACGCCACTC
>JAHREE010155922.1:0-12473 GCA_033628505.1 Tringa tobata | reverse complement strand
ACTTGTCCTGCTTTTATTCATTATTTTATTGTATTATCTATCTCTCTCTATATTTTTATATTATCTTGTGTCAGGAGAGCCCAATGTGAGCAGGGAGGTGAAGAGAGGAGATGGGCCCGGGAGGGATGCAGTGGTCCCCGCAATGGTACCCACAGCAGAGTGGGGGCTCCAGCCCCTCCCCAGCATCCCCATCCATCACCCCAGAGACCCCATCCGCCCCCTCTTCCTTGTCTATTAAACGAGTAGAAGCTGGAGAAAGCAGAGGTACTGCCTTCCCCTGGCGTTACCACATAAAGCCTTGGAAGTGTGAGCAGACACTAACAAATTACTCACCGAATTGACGGTTTGGGGTGTTTTTTTTCCTACTGTAAAACAAGTAAAAAATATACCAGGCTCTTTCTTGCCTCTCTCTCTTTTTTTAACAGGATCAGTTAGACACGGGGACTCCGGCGTGAATAAACCGAGATTTATGTCCCCATCAGCGGGATCCTTAAACTTCCTAAGTACTTAAAACGTACACATTTTAGCTTGAAAAATTACCAGGTTTGTCTAAAGGAAAATTTCTAACATAAAACAGGAAACTCATTTGAAGGGAGAAATTCTCCAATGAAGCGAACCCAGGCAGTCATAAAAAAGTTAAACCAGGCATAAAGGGAAATGTCAGATGTGTGGGAGAGCCAGATGTCTCTCTATTTTTTCTCTTTTTTTATATTTTTATAACCTAGATCAGATTATAGGAGAATATATGAATGTATCAAGGAGGGAGGGGTACGCGCTGAGAGGAGAATTTTGCTTCCAGCCTTTAACTTGATGTAATGTGGAGCACTCTACAAAGAAAAACATTTTTTTATTTCTAAATAAAGCACTTTAGAGTGACACATTTATTGCTGGCAAAGAATTACTCAAATAAGAGACATTGTCAGCTATTTATTTTAAAAGCCTTTTTTTTTCCTATTATTTGAGTTTGGGGAAAAAAGAAAGATCAAAACCCCTTTCCATTCTTCTGAATATTCCCTTAAAAGCTTTAAAATAAAGTGGGTTTTCTGCTCCTGCGTTGCCTTTCCGTGTTCCCAGGGATCCGTGGGCACCAGGGGCTCCAGTGGGGAGCTGGGACCGCAGAGTGACCCCCTGGGGGAGGCAGGGATGTTGGGGGGGAAAACCCCCCTGGGTCTCATGAGGGATTTACTGAAGGTTGCCCGCCTGGGGTGTGCACTCGCCACCCCACTGGCACTGAACTAAGGTGTTTTCAGGCTTCCTGCAGGACGTGGGTGGCCAACAGGTTGGAACGTGTGGGCGTTGAGCTTCCTGACCCCGGGGACAGCCCGAACCCAGCCTTTGGGGCTGTTCCCAGCCGAGCTGGTGTCCCCACCGCCCGGTCCTCGATGCCACCGGGGCCGGCAGCGCCTCCACCAGCAGCTTCCAGGAGAGCAGGAGGAACGGGGGCCCCGCGGCAGCCTCTCCGTAACGCCACACGCCGTGCCCTTCCCCGGGACTCTGCGGCATTAAATCCTCACCGGCTCCTACATCTGTCCATCCAGCGCGGAGCCAGGCCCCGGAGCTGTTGCTGAAACGTGCTGGGCTCCTCTGTTTGGGAGCAAAGGTGGTGCTGTGCCGGCCGGAGCCTTTCCCGGGGGATGCCACGGGCAGGATGGGGCCGTGTGGGTCCATGCTGACCTCCCAGGGCTCCCCTCTGGGAGGAGAGGGTTTGGGGCGCTGAGGGCCTTGGAGAGAGGGGACAGCCCGTGGCTGGTGTGTACCTCCCCTGGGCAGGCTGGGGAAGGTGCTCAGCTCGGGAGAGCAGGCCGGAGCAAGCAGCCAAGGCCACCTGAAGCCTTTGGGAAGCCGTGGTCGTTCCTACAAGGTCTGGCGATGTGAAACACCTCGTTACACTGCTCAGGCACTGAGCCCTGTCTTTAACCAAGGCCTTTTAATGTCAGTTCCTACCGCCCAAGCAGCAGAGCATTAGCATACCTGTCAAGGCTTCCCGGGGAACCTCTCTGGCGAGCGTGGTTTCAGCACCGTTCTCAGCCCATAGGTCCTCTCTCTCCTGCAAAAAAAAAAAAAAAAAGGAGAAGGAAAATAGCTCTTCCCACATCAGGCTGCAGAGAGTCCTTCTGGCTGCCTGCGGGATTGTTTTGCGGCGTGGCTGCTCTGTTTAACCCCATGGGAAGGCGTCCCCACAGCACGGGTCCAGCGTGGTGGGGCAGGTTTAGGGGGGGATGCTGGGGGCAGCCCCCCTTGGAGATGCTGGTGGTCCCCCGGGGGCTCGGATCAGCCTGGGAGACAGAGCGTGGACCAGGCGGGAGGCCAAGGATGAGACCTGAGTCCTTGGCTTCACCCTCCCCTCTCCGTGTAACGGCCTTTAACTCATCCGTGCAGTGATACATTTGTCATTTCCTTAGCTTTTCATCTCACCTACTTTCCTCCCCCCCATTATTCCATTTCTCTTGCTTTCCCCCTTTTCTGTTCCTTTTACTCTATAATTGGATCATTTGCAGTTTATGGGAAGGGCGTGAAACAAAAGATATTGACAATCCAAGCATCCAAAATTATGTGTCAAGCTCAAAAAAAAAGAGATGAAAAGAAAATCTGGATCCTCTTGCTTTGCGTTCTGATTTCTGAATCCACAGAGCTCATTAGTTTCCTGTGTTCTGGGCTTTTTCTGTGTCTGTAGAAACTCGAAGCCTACTTTTAAGAGGAGCTGCAGTCGTTTGCCTCCAGCGCCTGGGGATGGACAAAAAACAGCCACGGAAAGGGCTGTGGGAACCACTCAGCGTCAAACCCCTCCTCTTTGCTGGGTGAAGCTCTACGGTCAGGCCCCACACTCCTCACGCTGGCCTTGGAAAAGATTATGGGTTATTTTCTGGAAGAAAAGGAATGGAGTTTTCATTGTGGGTGACTTCTCGGACCCAGCAGCTCCTCGCTCTCTGGGCAGCCACTGTCTGCCAGGACGGAGCCGCTCAAAATGCTTTCTCCCGGGAAACCTGCGGCTGTAATTCCCAACTTCCAGCTTCCTTTGTGGAGAAAGCGAGTCGCTGCCCTTCCTGCCGAACTTGGGGTCCAGCAGCTTCTCTCCAAAGAGCGACTTTGGCCGGCCCAAGCCCAGCAGCAGTGGCCGCCAGCGCGGAGCATCGCTGTGCGGGACAACCTGCCAGCGCCTGACCGAGGCTCAGACCAATTACTGCTGGCACCGGCCCAAACCATCCATCTCAGCAAATTTCCCTCCAGGGGCCGCCCCATTAGTAGCAAATAACTAATTATTGCTGTCAGCTTTAATAAAAAAACATTAGTTGAAAGATTTTTTTTTTCCCCCCGTAACTTTCCGATGCTGTATAAATTACTGGAGTCAAAACTAACTTCTAAATTGAGTAATTCCAGACATTTGTCAGACTCCAAGAAATGCTTTAATTAGCGTTGGTTAATAAAGTGTTTAGGTAATTAGGAGAACATTTGTCCTGCCCGTGCATTTTCTCCCTCTTGCTTACGACAACTCAAAGAAATTAATTAGAGTCCAGGCTTCGAGAATTATTGGGCTTTTCTTTATTCATTTTCAGGCTTCCTGTTTGTAATGAAGTGCCGGGGAGAGCACTGATGATTACAAGCCAGAGTCATCCCGACTGATGGAGTTCTGAAAGTTTTCCCTGTTTTTCCCAGGATCGGGCTGGTGGGGAAGGAGTTAAGGGCAGGCTTGGCCGGTGGAGGAGCCCAGCTGTTTGCCATGAGCAGAGATTTGAGGACAGGCTGGCAGCAATCAGGGCTTGCCAAGGCTATAAAAGGGCTGATGCTGGGGAATGGAGGGCTCTGCTGGCCAGGGAGAGGTTTGGGTGCTGGGGAGAGGACAGGAGCAGGCATTATTTTGAGCAGTGTTTGATGACAGGGCATCACTAAGGAAGCTGTGAGCAGACCTGTGGTGCTTTCTCTGGACAAGGCGATGGAGACCACCCTGGAGGTGAGCAGGGCGTCGGGCACGGAGGTGGTGAGGGTCCCGGGTGCTCGCTGGTTCCTCTCCAGGTCCTTCTGGCTTTCCCACGTCTGTTTTAGCAGCCAGTGTAAACCAGCTCTGCTCCTTGAGCTCGGCTCGGTGGAGAACAGAGGTGTTTGGCAGGTGCCTATGTTTCAGATTTAAGAAATTTAAGGGCCGGTTGGTCTTGAAGATATCCTCCTTGAAAGGTCTTCCCTTTCTGAGTCTGAAAAGCCCACGTAGGTGTATTTTGTGTCGTGCAAACGGTTTTTAGTGAGAGCTGAAACCCAGCGCTGCGGCTCTCAGCGATTTTGCATTAGTTATTGCATCTCAGCCTTTCCGATCGATACATTAAGTGACTCTGCAATTAATTTGCTTGTCTGGGTTACAGAAGTCTGGATACAGAGGGCTTTCTGCTCTGGTTTGGACTGAGAGGGCTCTGTTTGCACAGTGCAGGCGGACCTAAACCCCTCTGGCTTTGCAGTCTGGGACTCCTTAAGCTCATTCTGCGCCAAATTCCTGGTTGCTGGTGTCGTGGCTTCCTCCTTGGGCCAACTCTGGTCCTGGTGGCTTGTCCCTCCTGGGGAGAGAAGGGCTTTGAGAGGCTGCTGGGCTCATGGATGTCCCATCGCCAAGCCCTGGGTCTGGCAGTGACTTGGAGGGATGCGAAACTCCTCAAACTCCTGGCAGGGAAGGGCAGGGCTCGACTTCCAGCCCCCACATCAGCCCAGCAACACACAAAGACCCCCGGGGAGTTAAAGCCAGCACTTTCCTGTCCTGTAACCCATGGTGATGTGTCACTGATCAGCACAATTGGTTCTAATAGCTCCCCAGGTAGATTCGGGAGAGCAACGAGTTGAACATAAAAATCCCTTTATTATTGCCATTTTGCTTTTATATACCCATCAAGCTTTCATATTTAATCTCCTACATCACAATAGCTGATCATTTTTAACATTTGACATTGATAAAGTGCCCGCTGCTATTATTCTGACATACTATAAAACATTACACCCATTTGCAATAGAAAAGGCAAAGAATCAATACTCAGCCCCATTTTCCAGCGTGGCAGTAAATCATGGGGAGCCTAACAAATTGTTTTAAATATAAGCACCTTCAGAACCAATAAAGAACCCAACTGATCCCTGTCCATTGTCGTATCTGTCAAATGTCTTTTCTGTTAAATGGGCACATGGGTGTTCACCAGCAAAGGCCCCTCCACCACCTCAGGTCGCCGGGAGAAGATTTTTGGGGGACACAGAGGGATGCATCGTGTCCTGTGGGTGGCTGGCTTGGACGTCGGGGGCTGCTTTATGCCTTGCCTCTGGCAGGGGTGGGGATTAGTAAGCCCACGAGCTAAGGGAGATGCAGGAGGTGAAGCCCTTCGCCCAGCGGCACAGAGAAAATTGATGCTCCTGACTGTCCCCAGCTCCGTAGCTGGGTGGCGAGGTCAGCCCTTGCCGTGGGTGTTGCAGAAAATGGTCCCAGATTGCTTATTTTTTTTATGTATTTGTTGCTGGAGAGCCGTGACCTCGCTGTAAGTGAGGGCGGGCGCGTGTTCCCCGGTGTTCCTCCCGGGGCCGGTGTTACCGCAGCCCATCCACGCCGTCCCTGGCTCCTGCCGGCCCCGCTGCCTCCCTTGGGCTCAGTTCCCTGGCGGAATAAGGTGTCGCCTGACGTTTGATGTGGTTGTCCCTTCTTGTCAGAGCTTATTAGTCCCTGGGTTTACCCCTGCGCTTGCTTCGCCGTGAGTCGTGTGTCTCCCCGTGGAACCTGCGCCTGCCCATCTTCTCCCCTGTAATGTCTCTGTGTGATGGGTGCTCAGTCATGGAAAGGTAAAATAAAAAAAAAAGTACAATTTTTACATCTGAGGTGATGCAAACCTTGTGTGCGTAATTCAGAACTGGTTTTGGCACGTCTTCTCTCAAACAGCTCCTAAATAATCTGGTTTACCTGGGCTGACTGATTTATAGGGCCCTGGCTCCCAGACCCCAAGGATGACATTTTAAAGGCATCTCCCTTTCATTTGTAAAGGATTAAAGGAACATGTTTTGACAAGATTGATCACACGGGGGTTCTGACGATTCCTCTTTGCGGCTTCAGTCTATAGCTTGTAGGGCTGATAGGATGTTATTGTGCCTCATTAAGGTAATGCGTGGCTGGCAGGCACTGCTGCGGGCGGGAGGAGGGATGTTGGGGGGCTCCCTTTGTGTGCCCCCCCAGAGAAGGACACTGCAGACACAGCTCCTTGCTCCTGCTCCCGTCGCCTCCCGTGGAGACTCACTTGGGCCCTTGTTGGACACTTATTGAATGCCTGCTCCTGGAGGCTGCCCTCCCAAAGGATTCCTCTGAGCCACACCGTGCTATTAGCATCAGCTGGGAGCAGGAGGTGGATTCTAATTCCTCTGCTTCTCTGCAGGAAAGGTCTTCTTCCCTCTTTAGATGTTCCTGTTACTCTCCCCAGTAATTTCGTTTAGAGAGGGGGCAGTGTCCGCTGCCATGCTCTGGTGCTGGCGGGGGTGCCCCGGGGCTCCGGTTGTGTCTCCCAGGTCTTCATTCTGCAAAATACTCCACAGCTTTGGGCACTGAGGCTTGATGGCAGGACTGCATTTGCCCCTGCAGGATGAAGGGGTTTTTTGGAGACCATACTCCTTGTTTCGATTTCATTAACCTCGTGACCACTGTTACAGGCTGTCTGCCCTCCACAGCCTTAGGAAAAAATAAAGGGGAAAAAAACCATCTTTCAAATCAGACAAACATCTTTAAGGCCAGAAGCCTTAGACGACCCAAACGGACTTGTTCTTGCCCCAGGAATGCTCGAGCCTTGCAGTTCCTTTTGCAGAGGGAGCGGTAAATCCCTGTCATCCTCCTTGTGGGGATGGGAAATGGCTGGTCTGGCAGCTGGGAAGCATTAGGTGGAGGGCAGTGGTGGGGTGGGGGTCTCCAGACCCCTCGGGGTCGGTGCATTTGTAGGGTCTCGTTAAGGTGCTGCACGGAAAGGCCAGTGCTCGGTAGCCTTGGATGCCTGCCCCCAGTGTGGCTTTCAATGATTAAAGTCAGTCTTTAAATGATTTTCTGTGAAGGTGCTGCTGGTGCCAGCAGGACCACTGGGAGCCGAGCAGGAGCGTGGAAAGAAAAACTGTGTTTCTTCCACAGGCTAAATGTAGAAGCACTAGAAGGCTTTGCAGGGCAGGTCTGGTCCCAGTTCATCTAGGCGACTTGTCTTCTCTCTTGCCGAGTCTCGCTCCTGACATTGCCCTTAGGCAGGCGGCCAAATGGAAACAGGAGAGGACTTTTTCTCCATCCTCTTCCCTGCTTCCAGACATGACTGATCTCCTTCCTGGCTCGGGAAGCCATTACCCTCGGACGGCAGGTGAAGGCAGCCACCTCCTAGGTATTCACTGGCAATTTGCGTCGCTGCATTATGCATGGGCAGAAAACACAGGAATAAAGTACAAGGAACAGGAAATCATTGTGGTGTTTTTAATCTGAAAGGTGAGATCGAACTGGTGTTTGTAGGCTCCCTGTAATGGCCCCTCAATTGGTAATTAGTGTTATATTATCACATATCTTTAATAGAATATTGATGCTGTTGGCAGAGATATAATCCCAGTGTCAAGAGTAATTCCCCTCTTTCCAGCGCGTTGCACTTATTCCACACGGGCCCGGCAGAGCCGGTCGTGAGGCTCGGCTGATGCATCTCAAATCAATTAGACACAGCACTTCACCAGGAGTGACTTAGGCTACGTCAGAGAGATGCATATTAATGATTTGCCTTGGGAGCGTGAGCTGCCAGGGAGGAGGTGCCGGCTTGGGCTGGCTATTGCCGGCTGCTCGGGGGGGTTCCAGGGGAGCCTCGGGGGCTAAACCCCATCCTGGATGTGCAGGAAGGACATGCCTTCCTCGGGGGTACAGCGGAGCCCTCGGCTCATTCGTCAAAGCGCCTTCAGTTTCCATTGGAAAGCAGGTGAAACAATAATAAATACCAAGCAAGGAAAGTTAATCTCTATCCCCAGCGCTGTAATAAATGGGAAGTTAAACCAAAATCGATGTGGCCCTGTTAATTCCGACCAGCTCCCGAGCGCTCTGCGGAGCCCAGTTCAGCCCTGGGGGGAGCTGTGGCCACCCCTGTCCCTCTCGGTGACGCGGGGCGTTATTCCCAGGGCGCTGGGAAGAGACACCTTCACAAGAGCCTTTTCCTCTGCCGGAGCCAGAGAGGTCTCACTTGCCGATGAGCGTCAGGCCCTCGAATTATTTCACTGAGGTCGTTTTGCCTCTTACGCCTCGGGACTATTAGAAGAATTGCTTAATGAATCGCATCCCATCTCTTCCTGAGGCGCGGGCACGGATCAGGGAGATAACACAGTCCTCCAGCCGTCGCCTCTCGAACGCCAGCAGCAGCAAATTGGGATCAATACTTGCCCTGTTATCTCCGCCTGCTGAAGACGGCGCTGGCTCTGCCTCTCCTCGGCTGCGGAAGCCACGCGCGCCCGAGCCCTCCTTCCCCTCGCTCTCCTCAAGGATTTCTCAGCCATCTTTCAAGGGCAGCGGCGGCCCCGGGGCGGTGGAGAGCAGACAGCATCCTTCAGCCTGTCTGATGGCGGCGGTGCCAGGGCTCTGGCTTCCCACAAGGACTGTGCCTTTCCTTCCCCGGCCCCCCGGTGTGCGGTGAGGTCCCTGGTGGGGCTCCAGCCCGGCGTGGGTCCCCCGGGACGCTCCTCGGCTGGCCTCTTGCCGGGGTGGCACTGGCAGCTCTGATGGATGTGTTTGCGGGAAGAGCGTCACATCCCAGCGGAGTGATGCTGCGCGCCTTCCCGGTACAGCGTAATGTCAAATATCAATCATCCACGATAAACACAGTTTGAAAGCAAAGGACACTTCGGAAGAACGGGAGGGAGGAATTTCAGGGCTAGTTCAGAGCTGGTGAGGGACCCAGTTCCCCTGGAGCAGGGCGATGCCGGAGCGGTGACCCCCCAGTGGTGGTTCCTGAAGGCACTGGGCTCTCTGCCAGCTCAGCACCTTGGGTTTTTATTTTCCCTTGGGATGAAAGAATTTGATTACTGCAGAAACCGCTGTACTGAGACAGCTGCAAACAACACCCCACGCTCAAGACCGAGCAAAGTATCCCCAGATGCTGCAGACCCCGGGATGGGTGTCATCGCTTCTGGGGAGCCTGTCAGGACAGCGAGGACTTCTCTCTCCACAGGGCCCTAAAAGCCCTGCTGGGAGTGGTGTACTGGTATACTGGTGTGCCGCCTCGCCCCTGTCCCCCCGCTTCCCTCCACCAAGGGGAGCTGCAAACCCATCTCAGCCGGCAAGATGGCTCGAGCTTTGGGCTGAGGCTTGGGCTTCTCTTCTGGTGACATCGCCCTTCCTTCCCAGGACATCCCTGGCCTCCAGAGTGGCCCATGTTCACCCTGACCCTCCCTTTGGATCCAGCACCGCTCCATCGCCCATGGGTGCTGATTTAGAGAGACCCGTGGATGCCTCCTCTGACACCAGCCCGTGTCAGGCCACCTCCAACAGCCTTGTGCCGGTAAATCTGCCAGGGCTTTGCTGCTTCCATTTGCACGGCTCCCTGATTTATTTCTTTATTCCCTTTCAGTGCCTTCAGCCTCAATTAAGTAAAATAGCGTACTCTGTGGCTGCATTACAGCCAGAGTCCCATTGACATTTACACTTCAGCAGGGCTCTTTTTTTTAATTTTTTTTCCTCCTTTTTACCGAAGCACCATACTGCATGGGAACCTTTAAATAGCCTTGTTTCCATTTTGTTGCACGTCAGCGCCGATGACAAGGAACAAAACTCTCCGGGAGACGGAGCGAGGAGTCCACGTGTGCGGAACCTGCTCCTCTTCCTACGGAAACCGGCTCTCGGTAACTCGTTTGTCTCCGGCGCTGTCTGCGAGACTCGGAGGTGCCCAAGCCCCATGGATATGCATGAGAAAGCCCATGAGAATAGATGGTGACTCCCAACTCATTCAGCAGGCTCTCTGCCGCTGGAGGGATGCGGGGCGGCACAGCATCCCATTCCCATCCACCTCCAGCGGGATTTAGAGCTCCTGGAGAACTTCATCCGTAGGCTCCAAACAAATCCCGGAGCTGGGGTACGGCGGACGCGAGCCACCACCAGGCAAATTGTGCTGCGAAACACTCACCGTGAGTTTTAAAGCCTTGGATGTATTTAACTTTTAGCAAAACAGCAGCAATCAGAAATCTTTTCTTCGCAGAGACAAGAGCGTGTGCGGCGAGGTCTCCCGGATAATGACGGCGACGCACATTAGCATATATTTTCTTGAGAACTGAGCCGTCATAAGGCCGGCCTCGAAAGCTATTCCGAGTATTTACAGCTTTTATGAGGCCCCCCGGGAGAGAATAATCCTAAAGTACTGCAGCCGCTGCTTGGAAGAACTGTGAAAAACATTCAATTTAGGAACAATTTTGCCTCCATCTATCTATTTTTTTGTAAGCGCCGGTGATTTCCCCGCCCGGGTCTCCTCTGCCCTGGCAGTGGGTCGCAGCAGAAGCGACTCCGATGGCACAAGCGGAGAATTAAGGGATTGGGCAGGGAAAGGGCAGCAGCGGGTGGAAAGCTCGGGGAAAGAAAGCGACGTCTTCATGCAGATGCCACTTTGGAAATGAGAGGGAGAAGCAGAGACAGGCAGGAAGACAAAGCAGCTGAGTTGTCTCTACACAGCGTGCTCTCCGGACTTTTCCAGGAGGCATCGGTGGATTTCTGAGTCTGCCCGAACGCATCCGTCGTGTCCTATTACCCCACCCTCACGGATTCTGTAACCATGTCAACCAGAAGGGGAGACAAGGAAAGCAAGCAAAAAAGGAAAAAAAAAAAAAAAGACAAAGGAAAGGAAAACTCAGCCTGAAACCCACTGTCTCTTGGATTATGCAAAACACACCAGTACCTGATCCAGCTTTCGAAATTACGGGGTTTTGCAGCTCTCTGTTTATAGTGGGATGTCACAAGCTGTAAGGATCTGCTGCATCATTACAGGAGCAGATGCCAAACTTAGCTCTGCCTGGTTATAGAAAGGCTCTCGCCTGCTGGAGCGCCGCGGAGGCTTTTGCAGCTCCTTGGCACGCCGGGGGGGCCGGGGCTGATGTTTGCCCAGCGCTGTGTGTGCAAACACAGCTGCCGCGGGGCGGGCGCTGGGCACTGCTCCCCCCTGCCCGGGGGAATTCCAGGGGCTGGGATACCCATCCCACCCAGCAGCCCCATCCTCCGGCCGCGCTGCCGCCGTTGTTACTTGATTGTCATTTTTTTATTACTTAAAAACTTCAGCGCAAAGCAGAAACAATCCATTCTGGCCGAATTCCCTGCAAAGTAAATGAAAATGGCAAACAGGGAGCCTCTGAGCGGGCGGCTCGGACCAAGTATAACAGGCAGAAAATTCCTCTAGCTCTCTGGTAGATAATTCTTAAACGGTGACAACAGCCATGGAAATGAATAGCAGTTTAAACAGTCTGACGATGTACAAACATCCCTCTCGAGTGGTTCTCCGCACCTTTGCTCAGGCAGAAACGGAGCAGGAGGAAAACAAGCCTCAGGTCTGGCCTCGCCTCTGCCAAAGCCTCGGGAATCGCAAGGCAGCGACGGCAGCAGGACAAGGGGAAGGCGGAGTCGGCAGTGACACCGACCCTGTGCATCCCTTGGAAATCCCCTCCAGTGCTGCCTGGGGTGAGCAGAGGAAGAACTGCTGATGGGGGGGCTCGTGGCATTATTCACCCACCGTTGTTCATGGGTGCCAGCATCCAGCACCCCCGATCTCCCGGGCAAGCCCTGGGAGGCTTATGAAAACAGCCACATCGCTCCCTGCAGCAAATAACCCGAGAGGAACAACAAGCAGTGCCCCTCTTTGCAGGCATTTGTCCAAAAAAAAAAAAAAAAAAAACCCAACAAAAAACCCCACGTGCCTGAACAGAAAGGAGGAGGAATGAAAGAATTCTTGGAGCTCATCTTCGGGGCGCAGCAGGGTGAAGGGCATGTTTTATTCAGCGAGGAGCAGCTGCACTACCTGGAGCAGAAATTCAGCTCGTTGAGGCCTAATGTGGGTAGATCACTGAAGCTTTGGAGAGTCTGAACAGCCGGCGAGCGGAAGATCTCCTCTTTGTTGCAAGCAAGAGGCTTCTGCAGAGGGGGTCGACCTCCTGCCTTCATCCCACCCAGCATCACCCGTCATAAAGGGGTTTTCACAATGCTGAGACCCTTGTGGGGGAGCTTGGGCTGTTCCCTCTCCCAGGATGGACCCCCAACCCCTCCACAGCACCTTAGCTTTTTTGGGAATAACCCGCTGGAAGGGGCAGGATAACAGGGAGAGAGCGTGGTTAGATTCTGCGGGGACGCTAGAGGGGTGGCTAAATGCTGGCAGTGATTTTGGGTTGCAAACACCCAATGTGAGGTTTTACCAAAGGGAGTGATATTTGCTTCCCAAGACAACACCCAGGCAGTTGCTTGTGCAGTTTTCCTCTTGTGCAGTTTTCCTCTTGTGCAGTTTTCC
>JAHREE010155921.1:0-12508 GCA_033628505.1 Tringa tobata | reverse complement strand
ACTTGTCCTGCTTTTATTCATTATTTTATTGTATTATCTATCTCTCTATATATTTTTATATTATCTTGTGTCAGGAGAGCCCAGTGTGAGCAGGGAGGTGAAGAGAGGAGATGGGCCCGGGAGGGATGCAGTGGTCCCCGCAATGGTACCCACAGCAGAGTGGGGGCTCCAGCCCCTCCCCAGCATCCCCATCCATCACCCCAGAGACCCCATCGGCCCCCTCTTCCTTGTCTATTAAACGAGTAGAAGCTGGAGAAAGCAGAGGTACTGCCTTCCCCCGGCGTTACCACATAAAGCCTTGGAAGTGTGAGCAGACACTAACAAATTACTCACCGAATTGACGGTTTGGGGTGTTTTTTTTCCTACTGTAAAACAAGTAAAAAATATACCAGGCTCTTTCTTGCCTCTCTCTCTTTTTTTAACAGGATCAGTTAGACACGGGGACTCCGGCGTGAATAAACCGAGATTTATGTCCCCATCAGCGGGATCCTTAAACTTCCTAAGTACTTAAAACGTACACATTTTAGCTTGAAAAATTACCAGGTTTGTCTAAAGGAAAATTTCTAACATAAAACAGGAAACTCATTTGAAGGGAGAAATTCTCCAATGAAGCGAACCCAGGCAGTCATAAAAAAGTTAAACCAGGCATAAAGGGAAATGTCAGATGTGTGGGAGAGCCAGATGTCTCTCTATTTTTTCTCTTTTTTTATATTTTTATAACCCAGATCAGATTATAGGAGAATATATGAATGTATCAAGGAGGGAGGGGTACGCGCTGAGAGGAGAATTTTGCTTCCAGCCTTTAACTTGATGTAATGTGGAGCACTCTACAAAGAAAAACATTTTTTTATTTCTAAATAAAGCACTTTAGAGTGACACATTTATTGCTGGCAAAGAATTACTCAAATAAGAGACATTGTCAGCTATTTATTTTAAAAGCCTTTTTTTTTTCCTATTATTTGAGTTTGGGGAAAAAAGAAAGATCAAAACCCCTTTCCGTTCTTCTGAATATTCCCTTAAAAGCTTTAAAATAAAGTGGGTTTTCTGCTCCTGCGTTGCCTTTCCGTGTTCCCAGGGATCCGTGGGCACCAGGGGCTCCGGTGGGGAGCTGGGACCGCAGAGTACCCCCCCGGGGGAGGCAGGGATGTTGGGGGAGAAAACCCCCCTGGGTCTCATGAGGGATTTACTGAAGGTTGCCCGCCTGGGGTGTGCCCTCGCCACCCCACTGGCACTGAATTAAGGTGTTTTCAGGCTTCCTGCAGGACGTGGGTGGCCAACAGGTTGGAACGTGTGGGCGTTGAGCTTCCCGACCCCGGGGACAGCCTGAACCCAGCCTTTGGGGCTGTTCCCAGCCAAGCTGGTGTCCCCACCACCCGGTCCTCGATGCCACCGGGGCCGGCAGCGCCTCCACCAGCAGCTTCCAGGAGAGCAGGAGGAACGGGGGCCCCGCGGTGTCCCCGGCCGGGAGCGTGGCAGCCTCTCCGTAACGCCACACGCCGTGCCCTTCCCGGGACTCTGCGGCACTAAATCCTCACCGGCTCCTACATCTGTCCATCCAGAGCGGAGCGAGGCCCCGGAGCTGTTGCTGAAACGTGCCGGGCTCCTCTGTTTGGGAGCAAAGGCCGGGGTGGTGCTGTGCCGGCCGGAGCCTTTCCCGAGGGATGCCACGGTGGGATGGGGCCGTGTGGGTCCATGCTGACCTCCCAGGGCTCCCCTCTGGGAGGAGAGGGTTTGGGGCGCTGAGGGCCTTGGAGAGAGGGGACAGCCCATGGCTGGTGTGTACCTCCCCTGGGCAGGGCTGGGGAAGGCGCTCGGCTCGGGAGAGGAGGCCAGAGCAAGCGGCCGAGGCCACCTGAAGCCTTTGGGAAGCCGTGGTCGTTCCTACAAGGTCTGGCGATGTGAAACACCTCGTTACGCTGCTCAGGCGCTGAGCCCTGTCTTTAACCAAGGCCTTTTAATGTCAGTTCCTACCGCCCAAGCAGCAGAGCATTAGCATACCTGTCAAGGCTTCCCGGGGAACCTCTCCGGTGAGCGTGGTTTCAGCACCGTTCTCAGCCCATAGGTCCTCTCTCTCCTGCAAAAAAAAAAAAAAAAGGAGAAGGAAAATAGCTCTTCCCACGTCAGGCTGCAGAGAGTCCTTCTGGCTGCCTGCGGGATTGTTTTGCGGCGTGGCTGCTCTGTTTAACCCCATGGGAAGGCGTCCCCACAGCACGGGTCCAGCGTGGTGGGGCAGGTTTAGGGGGGGATGCTGGGGGCAGCCCCCCTTGGAGATGCTGGTGGTCCCTTGGGGGCTCGGATCAGCCTGGGAGACAGAGCGTGGACCAGGCGGGAGGCCAAGGATGAGACCTGAGTCCTTGGCTTCACCCTCCCCTCTCCGTGTAACGGCCTTTAACTCATCCGTGCAGTGATACATTTGTCATTTCCTTAGCTTTTCATCTCACCTACTTTCCTCCCCCCCATTATTCCATTTCTCTTGCTTTCCCCCTTTTCTGTTCCTTTTACTCTATAATTGGATCATTTGCAGTTTATGGGAAGGGCGTGAAACAAAAGATATTGACAATCCAAGCATCCAAAATTATGTGTCAAGCTCAAAAAAAAAGAGATGAAAAGAAAATCTGGATCCTCTTGCTTTGCGTTCTGATTTCTGAATCCACAGAGCTCATTAGTTTCCTGTGTTCTGGGCTTTTTCTGTGTCTGTAGAAACTCGAAGCCTACTTTTAAGAGGAGCTGCAGTCGTTTGCCTCCAGCGCCTGGGGATGGACAAAAAACAGCCACGGAAAGGGCTGTGGGAACCGCTCAGCGTCAAACCCCTCCTCTTTGCTGGGTGAAGCTCTACGGTCAGGCCCCACGCTCCTCACACTGGCCTTGGAAAAGACGATGGGTTATTTTCTGGAAGAAAAGGAATGGAGTTTTCATTGTGGGTGACTTCTCGGACCCAGCAGCTCCTCGCTCTCTGGGCAGCCACTGTCTGCCAGGACGGAGCCGCTCAAAATGCTTTCTCCCGGGAAACCTGCGGCTGTAATTCCCAACTTCCAGCTTCCTTTGTGGAGAAAGCGAGTCGCTGCCCTTCCTGCCGAACTTGGGGTCCAGCAGCTTCTCTCCAAAGAGCGACTTTGGCCGGCCCAAGCCCAGCAGCAGTGGCCGCCAGCGCGGAGCATCGCTGTGCGGGACAACCTGCCAGCGCCTGACCGAGGCTCAGACCAATTACTGCTGGCACCGGCCCAAACCATCCATCTCAGCAAATTTCCCTCCAGGGGCCGCCCCATTAGTAGCAAATAACTAATTATTGCTGTCAGCTTTAATAAAAAAACATTAGTTGAAAGATTTTTTTTTTCCCCCCGTAACTTTCCGATGCTGTATAAATTACTGGAGTCAAAACTAACTTCTAAATTGAGTAATTCCAGACATTTGTCAGACTCCAAGAAATGCTTTAATTAGCGTTGGTTAATAAAGTGTTTAGGTAATTAGGAGAACATTTGTCCTGCCCGTGCATTTTCTCCCTCTTGCTTACGACAACTCAAAGAAATTAATTAGAGTCCAGGCTTCGAGAATTATTGGGCTTTTCTTTATTCATTTTCAGGCTTCCTGTTTGTAATGAAGTGCCGGGGAGAGCACTGATGATTACAAGCCAGAGTCATCCCGACTGATGGAGTTCTGAAAGTTTTCCTTGTTTTTCCCGGGATCGGGCTGGTGGGGAAGGAGTTAAGGGCAGGCTTGGCCGGTGGAGGAGCCCAGCTGTTTGCCATGAGCAGAGATTTGAGGACAGGCTGGCAGCAATCAGGGCTTGCCAAGGCTATAAAAGGGCTGGTGCTGGGGAATGGAGGGCTCTGCTGGCCAGGGAGAGGTTTGGGTGCTGGGGAGAGGACAGGAGCGGGCATTATTTTGAGCAGTGTTTGATGACAGGGCATCACTAAGGAAGCAGTGAGCAGACCTGTGGTGCTTTCTCTGGACAAGGCGATGGAGACCACCCTGGAGGTGAGCAGGGCGTCGGGCGTGGAGGTGGTGAGGGTCCCGGGTGCTCGCTGGTTCCTCTCCAGGTCCTTCTGGCTTTCCCACGTCTGTTTTAGCAGCCAGTGTAAACCAGCTCTGCTCCTTGAGCTCGGCTCGGTGGAGAACAGAGGTGTTTGGCAGGTGCCTATGTTTCAGATTTAAGAAATTTAAGGGCCAGTTGGTCTTGAAGATATCCTCCTTGAAAGGTCTTCCCTTTCTGAGTCTGAAAAGCCCGTGTAGGTGTATTTTGTGTCGTGCAAACGGTTTTTAGTGAGAGCTGAAACCCAGTGCTGCGGCTCTCAGCGATTTTGCATTAGTTATTGCATCTCAGCCTTTCCGATCAATACATTAAGTGACTCTGCAATTAATTTGCTTGTCTGGGTTACAGAAGTCTGGATACCATGAGAAACAGAGGGCTTTCTGCTCTGGTTTGGACTGAGAGGGCTCTGTTTGCACAGTGCAGGCGGACCTAAACCCCTCTGGCTTTGCAGTCTGGGACTCCTTAAGCTCATTCTGTGCCAAATTCCTGGTTGCTGGTGTCGTGGCTTCCTCCTTGGGGCAACTCTGGTCCTGGTGGCTTGTCCCTCCTGGGGAGAGAAGGGCTTTGAGAGGCTGCTGGGCTCATGGATGTCCCATCGCCAAGCCCTGGGTCTGGCAGTGACTTGGAGGGATGCGAAACTCCTCAAACTCCTGGCAGAGAAGGGCAGGGCTCGACTTCCAGCCCCCACATCAGCCCAGCAACACACAAAGACCCCCGGGGAGTTAAAGCCAGCACTTTCCTGTCCTGTAACCCATGGTGATGTGTCACTGATCAGCACAATTGGTTCTAATAGCTCCCCAGGTAGATTCGGGAGAGCAACGAGTTGAACATAAAAATCCCTTTATTATTGCCATTTTGCTTTTATATACCCATCAAGCTTTCATATTTAATCTCCTACATCACAATAGCTGATCATTTTTAACATTTGACATTGATAAAGTGCCCGCTGCTATTATTCTGACATACTATAAAACATTACACCCATTTGCAATAGAAAAGGCAAAGAATCAATACTCAGCCCCATTTTCCAGCGTGGCAGTAAATCATGGGGAGCCTAACAAATTGTTTTAAATATAAGCACCTTCAGAACCAATAAAGAACCCAACTGATCCCTGTCCATTGTCGTATCTGTCAAATGTCTTTTCTGTTAAATGGGCACATGGGTGTTCACCAGCAAAGGCCCCTCCACCACCTCAGGTCGCCGGGAGAAGATTTTTGGGGGACACAGAGGGATGCATCGTGTCCTGTGGGTGGCTGGCTTGGACGTCGGGGGCTGCTTTATGCCTTGCCTCTGGCAGGGGTGGGGATTAGTAAGCCCACGAGCTAAGGGAGATGCAGGAGGTGAAGCCCTTCGCCCAGCGGCACAGAGAAAATTGATGCTCCTGACTGTCCCCAGCTCCGTAGCTGGGTGGCGAGGTCAGCCCTTGCCGTGGGTGTCGCAGAAAATGGTCCCAGATTGCTTATTTTTTTTATGTATTTGTTGCTGGAGAGCAGTGACCTCGCTGTAAGTGAGGGTGGGCGCGTGTTCCCCGGTGTTCCTCCCGGGGCCGGTGTTACTGCAGCCCATCCACGCCGTCCCTGGCTCCTGCCGGCCCCGCTGCCTCCCTTGGGCTCAGTTCCCGGCGGAATAAGGTGTCACCTGGCGTTTGACGTGGTTGTCCCTTCTTGTCAGAGCTTATTAGTCCCTGAGTTTACCCTGCGCTTGCTCCGCCGTGAGTCGTGTGTCTCCCTGTGGAATCTGCGCCTGCCCATCTTCTCCCCTGTAATGTCTCTGTGTGATGGGTGCTCAGTCATGGAAAGGTAAAATAAAAAAAAAGTACAATTTTTACATCTGAGGTGATGCAAACCTTGTGTGCGTAATTCAGAACTGGTTTTGGCACGTCTTCTCTCAAACAGCTCCTAAATAATCCAATTTACCTGGGCTGACTGATTTATAGGGCCCTGGCTCCCAGACCCCAAGGATGACATTTTAAAGGCCTCTCCCTTTCATTTGTAAGGGATTAAAGGAACATGTTTTGACAAGATTGATCACACGGGGCTTCTGACGATTCTTCTTTGCGGCTTCAGTCTATAGCTTGTAGGGCTGATAGGATGTTATTGTGCCTCATTAAGGTAATGCGTGGCTGGCAGGCACCGCTGCGGGCGGGAGGAGGGATGTTGGGGGGCTCCCTTTGTGTGCCCCCCAGAGAAGGACACGGCAGACACAGCTCCTTGCTCCTGCTCCTGTTGCCTCCCGTGGAGACTCGCTTGGGCCCTTGTTGGACACTTATTGAATGCCTGCTCCTGGAGGCTGCCCTCCCAAAGGATTCCTCTGAGCCACACCGTGCTATTAGCAACAGCTGGGAGCAGGAGGTGGATTCTAATTCCTCTGCTTCTCTGCAGGAAAGGTCTTCTTCCCTCTTTAGATGTTCCTGTTACTCTCCCCAGTAATTTGGTTTAGAGAGGGGGCTGTGTCTGCTGCCATGCACTGGTGCTGGCGGGGGTGCCCCGGGGCTCCGGTTGTGTCTCCCAGGTCTTCATTCTGCAAAATACTCCACAGCTTTGGGCACTGAGGCTTGATGGCAGGACCGGATTTGCCCCTGCAAGATGAAGGGGTTTTTTGGAGACCATACTCCTTGTTTCAGTTTCATTAACCTCGTGACCACTGTTACAGGCTGTCTGCCCTCCACAGCCTTAGGAAAAAATAAAGGGGAAAAAAAACCATCTTTCAAATCAGACAAACATCTTTAAGGCCAGAAGCCTTAGACGACCCGAACGGACTTGTTCTTGCCCCAGGAATGCTCGAGCCTTGCAGTTCCTTTTGCAGAGGGAGCGGTAAATCCCTGTCGTCCTCCTTGTGGGGATGGGAAATGGCTGGTCTGGCAGCTGGGAAGCATGAGGTGGAGGGCAGTGGTGGGGTGGGGGTCTCCAGACCCCTCGGGGTCGGTGGCATTTGTAGGGTCTCGTTAAGGTGCTGCACGGAAAGGCCAGTGCTCGGTAGCCTTGGATGCCTGCCCCCAGTGTGGCTTTCAATGATTAAAGTCAGTCTTTAAATGATTTTCTGTGAAGGTGCTGCTGGTGCCAGCAGGACCACTGGGAGCCGAGCAGGAGCGTGGAAAGAAAAACTGTGTTTCTTCCACAGGCTAAATGTAGAAGCACTAGAAGGCTTTGCAGGGCAGGTCTGGTCCCAGTTCATCTAGGCGACTTGTCTTCTCTCTTGCCGAGTCTCGCTCCTGACATTGCCCTTAGGCAGGCGGCCAAATGGAAACAGGAGAGGACTTTTTCTCCATCCTCTTCCCTGCTTCCAGACATGACTGATCTCCTTCCTGGCTCGGGAAGCCATTACCCTCGGACGGCAGGTGAAGGCAGCCACCTCCTAGGTATTCACTGGCAATTTGCGTCGCTGCATTATGCATGGGCAGAAAACACAGGAATAAAGTACAAGGAACAGGAAATCATTGTGGTGTTTTTAATCTGAAAGGTGAGATCGAACCGGTGTTTGTAGGCTCCCTGTAATGGCCCCTCAATTGGTAATTAGTGTTATATTATCACATATCTTTAATAGAATATTGATGCTGTTGGCAGAGATATAATCCCAGTGTCAAGAGTAATTCCCCTCTTTCCAGCGCG
This sequence comes from Tringa tobata, assembly GCA_033628505.1. Taxonomy (NCBI): domain Eukaryota; kingdom Metazoa; phylum Chordata; class Aves; order Charadriiformes; family Scolopacidae; genus Tringa; species Tringa tobata. Next base: position 4,869 of record JAHREE010155921.1, on the reverse strand, counting down.
TTGCACTTATTCCACATGGGCCTGGCAGAGCCGGTCGTGAGGCTCGGCTGATGCATCTCAAATCAATTAGACACAGCACTTCACCAGGAGTGACTTAGGCTACGTCAGAGAGATGCATATTAATGATTTGCGTTGGGAGCGTGAGCTGCCAGGGAGGAGGTGCCGGCTTGGGCTGGCTATTGCCGGCTGCTCGGGGGGGTTCCAGGGGAGCCTCGGGGGCTAAACCCCATCCTGGATGTGCAGGAAGGACATGCCTTCCTCGGGGGTACAGCGCAGCCCTCGGCTCATTCGTCAAAGCGCCTTCAGTTTCCATTGGAAAGCAGGTGAAACAATAATAAATACCAAGCAAGGAAAGTTAATCTCTATCCCCAGCGCTGTAATAAATGGGAAGTTAAACCAAAATCGATGTGGCCCCGTTAATTCCGGCCAGCTCCCGAGCGCTCTGCGGAGCCCAGTTCAGCCCTGGGGGGAGCTGTGGCCACCCCTGTCCCTCTCGGTGACGCGGGGCGTTATTCCCAGGGCGCTGGGAAGAGACACCTTCACAAGAGCCTTTTCCTCTGCCGGAGCCAGAGAGGTCTCACTTGCCGATGAGCGTCAGGCCCTCGAATTATTTCACTGAGGTCATTTTGCCTCTTACGCCTCGGGACTATTAGAAGAATTGCTTAATGAATCGCATCCCATCTCTTCCTGAGGCGCGGGCACGGATCAGAGAGATAACACAGTCCTCCAGCCGTCGCCTCTCGAACGCCAGCAGCAGCAAATTGGGATCAATACTTGCCCTGTTATCTCCGCCTGCTGAAGACGGCGCTGGCTCTGCCTCTCCTCGGCTGCGGAAGCCACGCGCGCCCCAGCCCTCCTTCCCCTCGCTCTCCTCAAGGATTTCTCAGCCATCTTTCAAGGGCAGCGGCGGCCCTGGGGCGGTGGAGAGCAGACAGCATCCTTCAGCCTGTCTGATGGCGGCGGTGCCAGGGCTCTGGCTTCCCACAAGGACTGTGCCTTTCCTTCCCCGGCCCCCCGGTGTGCGGTGAGGTCCCTGGTGGGGCTCCAGCCCGGCGTGGGTCCCCCGGGACGCTCCTCGGCTGGCCTCTTGCCGGGGTGGCACTGGCAGCTCTGATGGATGTGTTTGCGGGAAGAGCGTCACATCCCAGCGGAGTGATGCTGCGCGCCTTCCCGGTACAGCGTAATGTCAAATATCAATCATCCACGATAAACACAGTTTGAAAGCAAAGGACACTTCGGAAGAACGGGAGGGAGGAATTTCAGGGCTAGTTCAGAGCTGGTGAGGGACCCGGTTCCCCCGGAGCAGGGCGATGCCGGAGCGGTGACCCCCCAGTGGTGGTTCCTGAAGGCACTGGGCTCTCTGCAAGCTCAGCACCTCGGGTTTTTATTTTCCCTTGGGATGAAAGAATTTGATTACTGCAGAAACCGCTGTACTGAGACAGCTGCAAACAACACCCCACGCTCAAGACCGAGCAAAGTATCCCCAGATGCTGCAGACCCCGGGATGGGTGTCATCGCTTCTGGGGAGCCTGTCAGGACAGCGAGGACTTCTCTCTCCACAGGGCCCTAAAAGCCCTGCTGGGAGTGGTGTACTGGTATACTGGTGTGCCGCCTCGCCCCTGTCCCCCCGCTTCCCTCCACCAAGGGGAGCTGCAAACCCATCTCAGCCGGCAAGATGGCTCGAGCTTTGGGCTGAGGCTTGGGCTTCTCTTCTGGTGACATCGCCCTTCCTTCCCAGGACATCCCTGGCCTCCAGAGTGGCCCATGTTCACCCTGACCCTCCCTTTGGATCCAGCACCGCTCCATCGCCCATGGGTGCTGATTTAGAGAGACCCGTGGATGCCTCCTCTGACACCAGCCCGTGTCAGGCCACCTCCAACAGCCTTGTGCTGGTAAATCTGCCAGGGCTTTGCTGCTTCCATTTGCACAGCTCCCTGATTTATTTCTTTATTCCCTTTCAGTGCCTTCAGCCTCAATTAAGTAAAATAGCGTGCTCTGTGGCTGCATTACAGCCAGAGTCCCATTGACATTTACACTTCAGCAGGGCTCTGTTTTGTATTTTTTTTCCTCCTTTTTACCGAAGCACCATACTGCATGGGAACCTTTAAATAGCCTTGTTTCCATTTTGTTGCACGTCAGCGCCGATGACAAGGAACAAAACTCTCCGGGAGACGGAGCGAGGAGTCCACGTGTGCGGAACCTGCTCCTCTTCCTGCGGAAACCGGCTCTCGGTAACTCGTTTGTCTCCGGCGCTGTCTGCGAGACTCGGAGGTGCCCAAGCCCCATGGATATGCATGAGAAAGCCCATGAGAATAGATGGTGACTCCCGACTCGGACATTCAGCGGGCTCTCTGCCGCTGGAGGGATGCGGGGCGGCACAGCATCCCATTCCCATCCACCTCCAGCGGGATTTAGAGCTCCTGGAGAACTTCATCCGTAGGCTCCAAACAAATCCCGGAGCTGGGGTACGGCGGACGCGAGCCACCACCAGGCAAATTGTGCTGCGAAACACTCACTGTGAGTTTTAAAGCCTTGGATGTATTTAACTTTTAGCAAAACAGCAGCAATCAGAAATCTTTTCTTCGCAGAGACAAGAGCGTGTGCGGCGAGGTCTCCCGGATAATGACGGCGACGCACATTAGCATATATTTTCTTGAGAACTGAGCCGTCATAAGGCCGGCCTCGGAAGCTATTCCGAGTATTTACAGCTTTTATGAGGCCCCCCGGGAGAGAATAATCCTAAAGTACTGCAGCCGCTGCTTGGAAGAACTGTGAAAAACATTCAATTTAGGAACAATTTTGCCTCCATCTATCTATTTTTTTGTAAGCGCCGGTGATTTCCCCGCCCGGGTCTCCTCTGCCCTGGCAGTGGGTCGCAGCAGAAGCGACTCCGATGGCACAAGCGGAGAATTAAGGGATTGGGCAGGGAAAGGGCAGCAGCGGGTGGAAAGCTCGGGGAAAGAAAGCGACGTCTTCATGCAGATGCCGCTTTGGAAATGAGAGGGAGAAGCAGAGACAGGCAGGAAGACAAAGCAGCTGAGTTGTCTCTACACGGCGTGCTCTCCGGACTTTTCCAGGAGGCATCGGTGGATTTCTGAGTCTGCCCGAACGCATCCGTCGTGTCCTATTACCCCACCCTCACGGATTCTGTAACCATGTCAACCAGAAGGGAAGACAAGGAAAGCAAGCAAAAAAGGAAAAAAAAAAAAAAAGACAAAGGAAAGGAAAACTCAGCCTGAAACCCACTGTCTCTTGGATTATGCAAAACACACCAGTACCTGATCCAGCTTTCGAAATTACGGGGTTTTGCAGCTCTCTGTTTATAGTGGGATGTCACAAGCTGTAAGGATCTGCTGCATCATTACAGGAGCAGATGCCAAACTTAGCTCTGCCTGGTTATAGAAAGGCTCTCGCCTGCTGGAGCGCCGCGGAGGCTTTTGCAGCTCCTTGGCACGCCGGGGGGGCCGGGGCTGATGTTTGCCCGGTGCTGTGTGTGCAAACACAGCTGCCGTGGGGCGGGCGCTGGGCACTGCTCCCCCCTGCCCGGGGGAATTCCAGGGGCTGGGATACCCATCCCACCCAGCAGCCCCATCCTCCGGCCGCGCTGCCGCCGTTGTTACTTGATTGTCATTTTTTTATTACTTAAAAACTTTAGCGCAAAGCAGAAACAATCCATTCTGGCCAAATTCCCTGCAAAGTAAATGAAAATGGCAAACGGGGAGCCTCTGAGCGGGCGGCTCGGACCAAGTATAACAGGCAGAAAATTACTCTAGCTCTCTGGTAGATAATTCTTAAACGGTGACAACAGCCATGGAAATGAATAGCAGTTTAAACAGTCTGACGATGTACAAACATCCCTCTCGAGTGGTTCTCCGCACCTTTGCTCAGGCAGAAACGGAGCAGGAGGAAAACAAGCCTCAGGTCTGGCCTCGCCTCTGCCAAAGCCTCGGGAATCGCAAGGCAGCGACGGCAGCAGGACAAGGGGAAGGCGGAGTCGGCAGTGACACCGACCCTGTGCATCCCTTGGAAATCCCCTCCAGTGCTGCCTGGGGTGAGCAGAGGAAGAACTGCTGATGGGGGGGCTCGTGGCATTATTCACCCACCGTTGTTCATGGGTGCCAGCATCCAGCACCCCCGATCTCCCGGGCAAGCCCTGGGAGGCTTATGAAAACAGCCACATCGCTCCCTGCAGCAAATAACCCGAGAGGAACAACAAGCAGTGCCCCTCTTTGCAGGCATTTGTCCAAAAAAAAAAAAAAAAAAACCCAACAAAAAACCCCACGTGCCTGAACAGAAAGGAGGAGGAATGAAAGAATTCTTGGAGCTCATCTTCGGGGCGCAGCAGGGTGAAGGGCATGTTTTATTCAGCGAGGAGCAGCTGCACTACCTGGAGCAGAAATTCAGCTCGTTGAGGCCTAATGTGGGTAGATCACTGAAGCTTTGGAGAGTCTGAACAGCCGGCGAGCGGAAGATCTCCTCTTTGTTGCAAGCAAGAGGCTTCTGCAGAGGGGGTCGACCTCCTGCCTTCATCCCGCCCAGCATCACCCATCATAAAGGGGTTTTCACAATGCCGAGACCCTCGTGGGGGAGCTTGGGCTGTTCCCTCCCCAGGATGGACCCCCAACCCCTCCACAGCACCGTAGCTTTTTTGGGAATAACCCACTGGAAGGGGCAGGATAACAGGGAGAGAGCATGGCTGGATTCTGCAGGGATGCTAGAGGGGTGGCTAAATGCTGGCAGTGATTTTGGGTTGCAAACACCCAATGTGAGGTTTTACCAAAGGGCGTGATATTTGCTTCCCAAGACAACACCCAGGCAGTTGCTTGTGCAGTTTTCCTCTTGTGCAGTTTTCCTCTTGTGCAGTTTTCC
>JAHREE010155884.1:0-23224 GCA_033628505.1 Tringa tobata | reverse complement strand
GGTCTTGCAATACTATACCTTTTTTCTCTCTTTTCAGGGACCTCTTTCCATCTGCTCATGTAAATTCCTCTATGGACATCAGGGCAATAGAAATAGTGTGATATTATCTCCAGAAAAAAAAGGGGTTAACTGACTGGAAAAAAAAACAGAGTTTGAAAACCCGTTCTGTATTTGGACTTACAGGTAGAGGAGCCTGTTTTTACACGCAGAATGATTCCGTGCTGCGGTGCAGAGACTGGCTGTTTATGAAGGGCAAATTGCCTGCATTGGCTATACAGACTTCACTGAGGCACGCTTTGTGGTGGCTTGGGACCACTCCCAGTGATGGGTTCTCCCCTTTGGGTTACTTGCACTGTGAAGATTCTTGGAAAAGTTGTGGCTCTGGTTGTTGTTTCCTTCCTGAGGAAAAGACTGTAGATTTCTCAGATATAAACTGGTTATTCATGTTTGCAGACCAAGTGTCAAAGGAAAAAAAAAAGGGGGAAACTATCCCTTGTTACTTTCTCAGCAACTTGCAGTTCCTGCTTTAGATATTCTTGCAGTTTACAGGTGTTGCTACAATGTACCTGATAAGGTGTCTTGGTTAATATTTGATTGTAAGCTCTTGTAGTAGGAATGTTGTGGAAGTCATGCTTGTCACTTGATGTATAGGATTATTGTTTGGTGGTCTGGGAAATTATTGTTTGTATGGATTACGCCAACATTTCATCAGGAAGCAAAATTCTAAATATAGCTGTTCTCTGATTTGTTAAAAAAAAAAAAAAAAAACAACAAAAAACCCCCAAACAAGCACGTACTTCCCTGGAGAGTCCGTTCAAAGTTTAAGGCAGTGGGAGTGAACATATTGGACAAGCTCAAGTCATGGATTCAAGGAAGGGTAGCTACTCACAGACTGAGATTGTGATTTACAAAAAACCAAACTGACCAAACAGGAAAAGGGCAGTCCAAAACCGCAAAGATGGTTCAGAAATACTGCCTTAGGAGGACAGCAATTACCTGCTGCAATTCAAAAATAAAACCAAGTCCTGCTGTAGAGAAGTTATTGTAGAGAAAAAGTTGACACATTAGGAAATTAAAAAAAAATAAAAAAAAACAACCTGAAAATTTAGAGATCATGACAGGTCAAATGTGAATGGGAAATTCAGAGGGATAAGAAAAAAAATCTAAATGAGTGTACTGCTAAGAGTGCTCAAGCTGAGAGTGAAGTCTTAAAATACAGTAAAAGCAGGAAGTCTGCCAGGAAGTCGATGAGACCATTGGATGTTGAAGGTATACAAGGAACACTTAGAAATGATGAAAGCCATATAGTGAGGAAACTCAGCAGATTCTTAGAATTTTACTAGCTTTGTCTGCTCTGCCTGCATATGCCTAGTCAAAATTGCTTGGCATCAGTGTTAGCTGCATGCTTCCATAGCGTTTTTATTTGCTTTATTGAAGCTGTGTAAAACGAGTAAGAGTAGGGATTGATGCTAGGTGATAGAAATGAAATTGGGTCAAAGCTGTGTTCTAGTTCCCCTATTAGTATAAAAAACAGACAGGGAACATCAGTCCGATGAAATGCACTGCTTTGGGAAGCAGGGAAAAAGGGGATGATGGCATTGCTTCTCAGAGACTCATCTGCTTTAAACTGGATTCACTAATTCTGCCCTGTTCCCCATGTGAGATGCTGAATTCCAAAAAAAGAACGTTGATTTCAGAACGCTTTAAAACTGCTGCAAATCACAGAATCACAGAATCTTAGTGGTTGGAAGGGACCTCCGAGATCATCAAGTCCAACCACATAAAAAAAAAAACAAAAAAAAAAAACCCAACCAACCAAAAAAACAAACAACAAACACAAAAACGCCACCCCACCAACTAAACCCCACACCTGCAACCCCACACTCAACACCCTACCACAAACCAATAATCTTGGGCACTAGAGCATGCCCTGAAGAGCCATGTCTAAACGTTTCTTAAATACCTCCAGGGATGGAGACTCCACCACCTCCCTGGGCAGGCTGTTCCAGTGCCTGACCACTCTTTCAGTAAAGTAATTCTTCCTAATATCTAATCTGAATCTCCCTTGCTGCAGCTTCAGACCATTTCCTCTGGTCCTGTCATTATTCCTTTGGGAGAAGAGGCCAACCCCCGCCTCTCTACAACCTCCTTTCAGGTAGTTGTAGAGGGCAATGAGGTCTCCCCTCAGCATCCTCTTCTCCAAACTAAACATACCCAGTTCCCTCAGCCTCTCTTCATAGGACTTGTTCTCCAGACCGCTCACCAGCTTGGTGGCTCTCCTCTGGACACGCTCCAGCACTTCAATGTCTTTCCTGTAGTGAAGGGCCCAAAACTGAACACAGTACTCAAGGTGAGGTCTCACCAGTGCTGAGTACAGAGGCACGATGACTTCCCTACTCCTGCTGGCCACGCTATTCCTGATACAGGCCAGGATGCCATTGGCCCCCTTGGCCACCTGGGCACACTGCTGGCTCATGTTAAGCCGGTTGTCCACTAACACTCCCAGGTCCTTTTCTGCCGGGCAGCTTTCCAGCCACTCTTCCCCAAGCCTGTAGCGTTGCCTGGGGTTGTTGTGACCAAAATGCAGGACCCGGCACTTGGCCTTATTAAACCTCATCCCATTGGCCTTGGCCCAATGATCCAGCCTGTCTAGATCCCTCTGTATAGCCTTCCGACCCTCAAGCAGACCAACACTCCCACCTAGTTTGGTGTCATCTGCAAACTTACTGAGGGTGCATTCAATCCCCTTGTCTAGATCATCAATAAAGATATTGAACAAGACTGGCCCCAAAACTGAGTCCTGAGGGACACCACTGGTGACTGGCCGCCAACCAGATTTTACTCCATTAATCACAACTCGCTGGGTACGGCCATCCAGCCAGTTTTTTATCCAGTGGAGGGTACACTTGTCTATGCCATGATTCTCTAGTTTCTCCAGGAGAACGCCGTGGGGAACGGTGTCGAAGGCCTTACCAAAGTCCAGGTAGACAACATCCACAGCCTTCCCCTCATCGAGAAAGCGGGTCACATGGTCATAGAAAGAGATCAAGTTGGTTAGGCAGGACCTCCCTTTCATAAACCCATGCTGGCTGGCCCTGATCCCCTGCCTGCCCTGCACTTGTCTTAAGAGCTCACCCAGGATGATCCTCTCCATGATCTTTCCCGGTACTGAGGTCAGGCTGACAGGCCTGTAGTTTCCGGGATCCTCCCTCCGGCCCTTCTTGTAGATGGGCGTCACATTGGCCACCCTCCCGTCATCTGGCACCTCTCCTGTTGACCAGGATTGTTGATAGATAATGGAGAGAGGCTTGGTGAGCTCTCCTGCCAGCTCCCTGAGAACCTTTGGGTGAATCCCATCCGGCCCCATAGACTTATGCGTGTCCAGGTGCATAAGCAAATCATTAACTACTTCCTCCTGGATTACAGGGGAGTTGTTCTGCTCTCCATTCTTATCTTCCAGCCCAAGATGCTGAATACCCTGGGAGTAGCTGGTCTGATTATTAAAGACAGAGGCAAAGAAGGCATTAAGTATCTCAGCCTTCTCCTCATCCTTGGTTGCAAGGTTTCCCCCCGCATCCAGTAAGGGATGCTCAGTCACATTCTCTGTGACTCTTTTTTTGTTAATGTATTTATAGAAACTTTTTTTATTATCCCTTATATTAGTCGCCAGGTTGAGTTCCAGCTGGGCTTTTGCCTTCCTGATTTTTTCTCTGTATGTCCTAACAAGATCTCTGTACTCCTCCTGAGTTGCCTGTCCCCTCTTCCAAAGGTGGTAAACCTTCCTTTTTTCCTTAAGTCCCATCAAGAGCTCTTTGTTCATCCAGGCCGGCCATTTTCCCCGGCATTTAATTTTGCGTCTCATGGGGACAGCCTGCTCCTGGGCCTTTAGGATTTCCCTCTTGAAGAGTGTCCAGCCTTCCTGGACTCTTTTGTCTCTCAGGACTACCTCCCACGGGACTCTTCCAACCAGGGTTTTGAACAGGCTAAAATGCCGAGGTATTTCTAGTCCTTGCAATACAGCTGTTGCGTATCTAGAACTGTTCTTACTTTTCCACGCAGATGTCCTGCCAGATGTAGATCATGTAGATCATGTACATCTACATGTAGATCCCAGCTTTCTCAAACTTTTGCCTTGAGGAACTGTGGGTTTTTTTCCCTTGGTCTTAAAATTCTAGGCTGAAGTACTACTTTGAACCTCACTAAACAATCCATTAACTGTGCTGGGTGTGGAGTTGTTTGTCTTGCAGTTTTTTTGACGCAGATTGTTGCATTAGATCTCATTAACTTTGTAAACATGACTTCTGTAACTTTGTTAAACATGACAAAAAAATAATTACCAAGTGCTGTATAGAAACATCTTTTTGTGGTTGAACTGTATTCAGTTGCTTGGTTCTGGTTGAGGTTAGGTATTTCTTTAGCTGATACAGAAAGCTGTCTATTTACCAAAAGGAAATGGTACACTTTAGAATTGACAAACTTATTTGTATTATTCAAGTCACAGAATTTTTACCAATCTCTTCTAATAAGATAAAGTTGAGACTATTATTTGTATTCTTTTAACAGGTGGTGTTTCACAAAATGTCTCCCAATGAGACTCTGTTCTTGGAAAGTACCAACAAGATCTACAAGGATGATAGTTCCAGCAGTTCATTTGTGAATTTCCAAATATGGGATTTTCCTGGACAGATGGACTTTTTTGATCCAACATTTGATTATGAGATGATCTTCAGAGGAACAGGTGCTCTAGTATATGTTATTGATGCCCAGGTAAATACAAATCACTAAGAGTCACAAGGAAGTTTTCTTTTTGCTTTGTGCGTGAAAGGAATTATCAAGAAGCTAACAATTTATATTTTTAGATAAGTTTGTATAACATCTATTATGCATGAAAGGATGCATTGGGAATCTAACTTCTGGTGTGTGGTTTTTAGTTTTGTGAAGTGACTGGAACATGCGCTCCCAGTGGAAAGAGTGGAAAGGGGCGAGTACTCTGAACTTACTTTTTCTACTATAACAGTGAGACCCTGCTGTGCTGGGTGGTCTGAATTATCTCTTCCCTCTGCTCTTGGCTGCTATGGAGTTCATTTAATAACAGCACACTCTGACCTGGTTCAAGTACTGTATTTGGTATCTGGTAGCTTCTAGTGAACTTAGGAACTGCACCATGGAAGATTACCTGGTTATTAGGACCGTCTTGGAGATTGCTGCTGCCTTTTGCTGGAGCTGAAGTGTAACCTTCCTGTTGCTCTGAAGCCTAGTTCTGTATAGTTGAGCCTTGTATAGCTAATGCAACTTAATTTACATAACAGACTCTAGGCTACTTGGATTTCTGACACTCCAAGGTGTTCTCCCATACTTCTGTTTAGTTACAGAAGTGAAGTTCTTGCAGTTCTTGTGCAGAATGGAATAGTTATTGAAGATAAAGCCTTGTCATTCATTCCTGCCAAAACTGATTTACAGGATGACTACATGGAAGCTTTAACAAGACTCCACATTACAGTTTCAAAAGCCTACAAGGTCAACTCAGAAATGAACTTTGAAGTTTTTATTCATAAAGTTGATGGTTTATCGGATGACCATAAAATAGAAACTCAGAGGGATATTCATCAGAGGGCTAATGATGACCTTGCAGATGCTGGGCTTGAAAAACTTCACCTTAGGTGAGTTAAAGATTCTGGCATGTGATTCTACTGTTGCTGGTATACATACAGACTAACGGCTTTTAGATGTAATAGTGGATGGACTGGAGCAAGGCCTTGTTCATTTCTTAATATTGTGCAAACTCTTGTTATAAAATACACTGCTGAATTTATGGCCAAGCCTCAGCTGTTAGGCTGACTAGAATAAGGCAGGCTGCTGCATCAGATTCCAATCAACAGATTTATTCGTAAACTTGCTGATAATTCCAAGTCCTTTTGCATACTTTTCATTTAACATAACAGGCCAAATTTGTACATGTGGCCTGGAGAGGTGGGGGCAGGGGAAGAAGAGGGAAAGCTGCCTGCCATCTAGTCCTGGCTAGCATTGACTTTTCAGCGTGTTTGGTTTTAAGAACTTACTCTCTTACTTGATATTTGCCTTGCTTTTAAGCCAGGTGTTTTCTACTGACACCTTTTAAAAAAGCTGTCTTTTCTCTGTTTTTATTACTGTTTTGAATCTCATGGAGCCTTTAAGTATTGCCAGTATCTCTCAGTGTTAGTGTGAATATGGTGGAAGGCCAGGAATGGGACTTGAAGAAATCTAGCTGAGCGTTTAACACCTTTGTGATAAGGATTCTGTAGGCTAAGTGTGTCGTGAAAGCATGTTCAGATTTTTCTCTCTGTACTCCCATCTCCTGGGGATGGGAGAAGTCTCAGTCACTCAGAAATGAGGTTGTTGGTACAATGGCCAGGTATATTTGTGATAAAGGCATCCCAACTAAATCATGTCGTCTTAATGTTAGAAAGTATAGCTTTAACATTTCCATTGCAATTCTGAAATCCTCTTCAATCATTTTTTTCTTCCTTTTTCCTCCCTCCTCATCTCAGCTTTTATTTCACCAGTATCTATGACCATTCAATATTTGAAGCCTTCAGTAAGGTGGTACAGAAGCTTATTCCGCAACTGCCAACGCTGGAAAATCTACTAAATATCTTTATATCTGTAAGTGTTAATCTAACAGAACTCTGAGCAAAATACATGGAGTGGTAAAGCAACTCCTTCTGCTAAGGAACACTGGCTAGTTCTGCATTTGGGAGATTTGGGTGGCACTCATGTTGGTGATCTCTGCTGGCCCGGTTGTCTGCATTAGAAGCTCTTTACCACAGCTAAATTGTATTGGTGTGTGCTTTGTGCGGGTTTCTCTAAAAACTGACAAAGCATAGTTTGGCTGGTTATAACTGTTGATATGGGAGTTCTCTGCCAGCACGATACTGAACTAGCATGAGACTTTTTTTGTAATATGAACTTGGCCTTAAACTAAACTATTTCATGTGGCCTGTGAGACTTTTGCCCTTATTCTTTTGTATTTGTGTTTCTTAAAGAATTTGTGACATAGGAATTTGCTCCTGTATACTTTAAATCAAATAAAAAGTCACCCTAGAGACAAGGCTGAAGTAGCTTGTCTCATGTAAGTTATGCCTGTGAGGCTGTTGCAGGCACGTGGACAATGTGAAAAAAAAACAGTTGCGACTGCGAGGAGCTGTGCCGGTCAGACGTGTCACTCTACACTACTGTATGCTGCTTGTTTCCTGTGTTGGTAGACTGTCTCTAATAATCTGGCCTAGTGGATAAAGGCCATGTTAATGTCTCGCCCTGGTCAGTGCCACGAGGGTATGGACGTGCTCCTGATACCAAAAGGATTGTCTGGATGTCCTCTGAACACTGCCTTGGGTATTCAGACTAGCTAGGAAGAAGCGATAAGGAATGCTTCTTGTGCATAAATAGAAATTCAGCTTTGCCAGAAATCCATAGTGTATGTGTGGTAACTTGTTTAACAGCAGAAGGCTTCTGAACTTGGTATGAGCATGTGCGCTTTGCCAAAGTGCTCAGTTACAAATGGCACGGTACAATTGGCTTCATTCTTCCCCATACCCATAACTGTCAGAATGTGCTACTCTCCATGGAGTCATAAGTTTAGAAGCTGACTTTATTTGCTCTAACTACATGGCAACTGCCTCACACAGAAACTGAACGGCCAAGATACTACAAGTGTAAAATGTAAGTGTCAGCATACCGCTATGAAATAACTTGTCTCTGAGCCTGGTCCATCAGGTGGATGTGAATGTGTGAATGGTCTTCTGGAGTTAATAGAACCACAGAAGAGGAAAACTACTGAACTTGGGTTCTGGAAGCATAGTAAAATGTAACCTTAATTATAATCAGGTAAATAATAAACTAAAAAGAATTCTAACCAAGTCCCCAGCTTTACTTTTTTCAACTAGAAGGTTAATATTGGTATGTACTATGGCAATGAGGTTATTGTATTTATAAAGTATATGCTCTAATTCTTGATTCTGTCTTAAGCCTCTAAGTTGGTTATGTTTAAACCATTTCCTGCTATTAAAAATGTGAAAGTGTATGAATTCTACTTGCAATTTTTAAAATGCAGTTATTTTAAAAATTCATCCAAATTCTTTCTCTTTCTGAAGAATTCAGGCATTGAAAAAGCTTTTCTCTTTGATGTAGTCAGCAAAATCTACATTGCAACAGACAGTTCCCCTGTGGACATGCAGTCATATGAGTTGTGCTGTGACATGATTGATGTAGTGATAGATGTTTCCTGTATATATGGGTAAGTGATGAATACTCTTAGGAAAAAAGTCCTTAAAAGTTGTAGAATAGGTTGCAAACTGTGCAAGTGGTGCTGGCTTTGTCATCCAGCAAGATGCCATTGACTGGTCTGTTGAGCACGTTGGTTCTCTAAGTCACAACAGTTGTGAACAGTTTTTCTGAGGTGAACTTGGCACTTGCTGACTTTCTCCGAGGGATGCATATAGTGCTTGTTTCTCGCAATTCATGGCCAAATTATACTTCAGAACAGATTTTTTTTTGATTTTTGAGGTGGCTCTGAAGAAGCGGTAACTTATTTTAGAACTGTGGTTGTAGGCTGGAAAATACAGTGCTGCCAAGAAATATCACAATGTTTAATGGTCTGTCTCCTGACGGGTAAGCCTGGGGTTGTGTAACTGTTTTGGGGTTTTTTCAGGAGTGAATGCTTAGAAGTAGTTTGCGATACATCTTTTGCTTCTACAGTAATTTAACTAACACTAATAACGTGCAAATAGAAAGCGGCATCCTAATCTTTTCTTCTAAATGCAGGCTGGTTTAGCTTAAGACCAAAAAGTGCCCTGCTCCCTGTTGCACGCACCTCACCACCCCCCTGCCCGCCCCAGCCTTTAATTTACTAAAAAGAATTTTGCTCAGATGTCACTCCATTGACCTTTCTACATAGAAGTCCTGCATTGGAATCTTCAAATCAATCACTTGATATCTTACTGTGGCATTGTAAGCTCAGTGAGGCAGTGACTCTTTGGGTTGAAGGTAAACTAGCCTAAAACTAATGTATTTTACTACCTCCATTAAGAATGCTCAGCTGTAAGCTGAAAGCAGTATCAACTAAACAGCCACAGCTCTAGGTTTGATAACAAAAGAATGCATGCTGATAGCTTGCTCTTAACTACTCATTGAAGATAGATAGTATCTAATTGAAGGGCCTCTGCTCTGTTTAGGTCTAGCTTTCTTGAGAAACTTAAGGTGTGATAATGGTCTTTCTTACAATGGTATTAAAATCTGCATTGCAGGTTCTTTACTTGGTCACTGTTCAGTAATATTCTTCAAACTACATTTAACAGGTATTTTTCTTGAAGTTATGTATGCATGCCTACTAGATTATGTCTTGGGTTAACTCGTTCTTTCTTAGGTTAAAGGAAGATGGCACTGGAAGTGCTTATGATAAAGAGTCAATGGCAATTATCAAGCTCAATAACACAACGGTCCTGTACTTAAAGGAAGTAACAAAGTTTTTGGCATTAGTTTGCATTCTTAGAGAAGAAAGTTTTGAGTGCAAAAGTAAGGACTTACTCCCATTGAATGGCTTTTATTTAATGGTTTATATAACCAACTATAAAACATTAATATGACTTTACAAGTCACCTTGATTTTTGTGTAACGAAAGTTGTTTATTTTTTTCTGGGAGGGATTGCATATGTTATGGGTTAGAAATGACAGTGTAGGCCCTAATTTCAACGTATTTGACTTAAATGGTGACAGTACTTACCTCAGTGTTTTAAAAAGATAAAAAGCAAATGTGTTCTTTTAATTGCTGTACAGTATTTGATCTCACAGTTTTTCTGACCAGAGATAGGGTACATATCAATGACATAAAGTATAAGGTCCATAAAGTATAATGACCATTCAAGTGATGGTCATTCTGTCTTAGCATGTGTTTTGGGGATAGAATCTGGTGGTGTTCCCTTATCTGCTGTTTAATTAAGAATATACACCTTGCATTCCAACTGAGTACTTTTTTTTTTTTATATATATAAACTGAGATAATCTAAATAAATACTGGCATCAGTAAAACTTGCTTGAATCTTTTGAATCCAAATTCATACTAAAATAAGAAACAAAATAGCTGTTGGCGAAATGAAATCTATTTATTTTGAAACTGTGTTGATTACGTAAATGTGCCAAGCTGAGCACAGTTTTTCCTCTCCCTTCCCCCTCGTTCTTGACAGGTCTGATAGACTACAATTTTCATTGCTTCCGCAAAGCCATTCATGAAGTCTTTGAAGTAGGTGTTGCTTCCCACAGAATCTGCAACCATCAATCAAGCACCTCGAATATGAAAGCAGTGACTCACAATGGCACACCTAGGAGCGCAGTCTAGAGGAAAACTAAAGACATTGGATAGACTTGTCAGCTCTTCACTCCAAAGTTTTGCGGAACAAGAGAAGAGTAGTCTGAAAGCCTGAAGGAGAAGAGTGGCGCTAACTGTGGAACAGCAGCTTGTAACTCACGTTGGACAACTGAAACTACTGTAAAAATACTTTTGAGGCCAGTGGACTTAGAAATGCCGGTTTGAAACCAGCTTTATTGCAAATGCAGTGGTTTTTCAGTTTGGAGTCCTGTTTCAACAGTCTGTCTCTGACAGATTGCCCGGTTAAAACTTAAAAATGATTGAGTTGACTTTTGCGTGAAACACCGAATAGTCACTTGCTCAACTTTTTTTTTTTTTAAATTAATCTGCAGATTACCCACGTTTGCTTAAGTCTACCCTTTTGTTATGGGGAAAAAAAAAAAAAAAATGGTGGTGTTATTATTTAGGCTTGTGAAACTCAGGCTTTTTGTTTGGTGAGGCTGGTCTCTCAAATCATTCCATAAAGTAGTCCTTGCTCTCGCCGGTGTGTTCAGACTATTGTGAATTCTGTACTTGTTAGGTGGATGCAAGGTGCTTCTATGTTTGTTTGGAGAGCTGACCTGGAGCTTCATTTTAAGAGATTGTGATACTTTGCTTTCAGACCACGCTTCTTGGGATCCCCCTTTTGATGGAAGGGAGGTATTAGAACCAGAAATCTGTTCTCTTTTGCAAAAACATGGATGTCATAAATCTGTGTGATTAATCCTATTCACAAAAATGACTGCATGGCTAAACTGAAATGTCTGCCATCTGTTGGAATAAAACAATGACTTCCAGTTATTCCCAAGCAAAGAAATCAAAAAGTTACTGACTTTTGATGGTGGATCTCTCTCTGCTCTCTGACTGATAATCAAGAGAATTTCTAGGAAAATGTCTGAGGGTATTATCCTTGCACGGCAATTAAATATCAGTGTGCCACAACCTACTAATAAAACTGGACATTGAAAGTGCGTTGATTTTGTACTGTGGCAAACACCTTCTTGTTTGTCTCCATGCAATCTGAATAGAATACTGTGTTTTTCTGATTTTGTGAATGCTCGCTTTCATGCTATGGGAGGTATATCTGAATTGTTTCAGTCTAATTTATTGGTATCATTGCTTCAGATGTCATACTGTACATCAGCCTTCCTATGCAGTAAGCTCAGCTGCTGGCCCGTAAAGATCTCACCTCTTTTTACCTGTCCCTGTGTATGTATAGGTGTTGCGAAGCCACCTGACCAACTGACTATACAAGTGCCACTGTAAATTTTTCTGCAAGAAGATCTGTAACTGTAAGCGATCTCTGCAACTGATGTATTTATGTGGTCAGAAATAACCACGGGATTTCTTCTGTGCTTATAGAATGGATTTTCATTGAACTATGTAAAAATGAATATACAAGCATTAACATTAGGGTGTATCCACATACTGTCTGTTTTTCCTTTGTTTTAAAGATGTTGTATGATACTAAATACATAAAAGATCTGCTCCAAAAGTTACCACAGTCAGCAGGAGACTTGAGAATTCAAGTGCTCTAGTTCAGTTCTCTTAATAACAGTTGTAGTTCTGAACATAGGCCAAGCCCCTTTTTGATAATGGAACTGTAGGGGTTTTTTTTAAGAAAATGCTGCAGGCTTGTAAGATTGGGTTTTGTAGCTTGCAAGCTCTATCACAGTGTTTTAGTGCTCAAGGTGAGAGGAGAAGTAATTGGCAAGATCACAGGAAGAAAGAAATCATTCCCATTTGTGCAGTGAGTTTTCCATGTTCTAAGTACACATGTATGTTCCTCTCTTTGTCTTCACTCTCTATGTGATTTTGTGCTAATAAAATGAAAAAAGGTCAAGCGTAACATTGTTATTTCCGTTGGTGGATAAGACACTTCAACAGAAGTCTATAAAGGCCTACATGGTTAAGCAAATTTTAAAAAGCCGTGTTATCTTCACCATATTTTTGAAAAAGGTAAATATCACCTTCCCATGTGAGGCTTTAAGAATTTTAGTCACCCTTCTCAATTAAAAGCTGACTTCAAACTGAATACTCAGTTGTCAGAAGATGACCGAGACTTTAAAAGGCATATAAATGGCAAATTGACTTGTTATCTTCTTTTGATTAATGGTGAGCCTTAGGCTGTGTTCTGAAATTCTGCCTTGTGGTGTGTGAGTGTTGCTGGTTTTTGTTGGTGGTGTGTGGCAGGGGGTTTTTTTGGTCAACATGACCTTACTCTTAAAAATTGCATTTACTAAAGGTTAATGGTAGCATCTCAAAACAGAATAATGATTATTTTCACTATTACCTGAACGATACTAGCTTTAAAAGTTAAATTTGTCTCTAGTAAGGAGCACAATATTTCTTTAACGTACTACAACTAATCTTAAATTGATTAACATTAGGAAAGAAGTCAGATGCTGCTATTCAAGGAAAGTGTAACTTAACCTGTTGCTGCTTTAGTGAGGCAGTTTTTTGTTTCTGATGAAGTCGTTATGTTGCTGGGGAAGGATAGTAAATATGCTTTATTTCTCCCTGTCTCCCCTTCCTGTGCTGACCTGCTGCGGGGAGATGGAGGAAGGCAGTATCACAGCCTCTCCAATAAAAGCACTAAAATTGTAAAGGAGACTATAAACTAGGGCTTCATCTTTCTCCTTTTTTTTTTCCCCCTCTGAACCTATGGTGGTACAGAATCTCTGCAGCTGTTTTTGTAAACTGAGGCTGTGTGCTTCTAAGGAGAAAGAAGGTGCACACAGAGGTGGTCGTGAGGGAAAAGGTGACTAGTCTGCAGGGAGCAGGGACAAATCCCTTTCTGTTGAAGACGAAGGCAATCCCCCACGAGGTACCTTCTGAAGCCTGAGGTGTTCTGCGCCAGCTGGTTGGTGAGGGCTGGCTGGGCTTCCACTGAGGGTCATGGCAGCTGCGGCACAGGACCGGGGAGGGAAAGGCCCAGCCTGTGCCAAGGGGGCAATGGACAGTGGTGTCCGTCTGCTGTCCTGAGGGTTTCAATCCGCCCGTCTGGTAGTGGAGCAAGCGGCCTCCGCCAGACCCAGCCCCTTGCTCCGTAGTGCGGGAAGCCGGGGGCAGCGATGGCTCTCGGCCGCGGTGTCTGCCCTGTCCAGCAGGGGGCGCTCAAGTGGCGCGAGGGCAACTGTCACTCGGCTTCCGGGCGGTTTCCTTCCGCGCGCTTCCGTTCTCCCCCTCGGGGTTGAGCCCGAGTCCCGGCGGCGTTACTCGCCCCTGCGGGCGCTCAGCCGGGTACGGCTCAGCGCGAGCCGAGCCGCCCGAGGCTGGCGGGTCCCCGGCGGTAGGGCCCGAGCCGCCGGTCGGGCCGCGCAGGCCCCGCATTGCGCGCGGCCTCCCTCGGGGCAGGGTCCGCGTCTCCGTCAACGCGGAGCGGCGTGGCCGGTGTCGCTCGAGAACCCGCTCGCGGCAGATGGCACTCTTGTGACGTGTCTACCTGAGCATCTGAAAAGCCGCTTCCTTCCCCAAAGCCGGGTTCCTCGCTTTCCGCCTCACGCAGGTCCCCTCGGGGCCCGCGCACCCGCCGGCCGCTGACTGGAGGGCACGGCCGGAGGCGTTTGTGGTTCTTTCCCGGAGACTGCGTTAATCTTGGAGCAGCTGAGGAGAACTGTCGTCTTTAAACTCTTATGTTCTGTCGAGTGCTGCTGCTGTATCCCAGGTAAAGTGTTTAATTTTTTTGTTCTTTACATTTCTGTTGGTTCCTGTTACTGTGCCTGTGGCCATCTCCCTTCCTTTCCTTTTCCGCTGTGCTTTGCCTTCCCAGCACTGGTTTCTACTCTGAGAGTTGGAAATGGTAAGCAGGAGAGAAGTGTCCTTTAAAAAGGAATTATACAGATGCCTTTACTGGCTGCTGGAGTGTTTTTTGAGTCAGCTTACATTTGGTAAAATTCTCTTATGTTGTAAGGATAAGTAGGATCTTCTCCTGTCAGTTTGCTCAAGTGCATAGTAAATGTTTTTTTTTCCAAGATCCCAGTACCCAATGTTAGGATTTTTTCTGTTGTGTTATGGAGTATTTTTTCATGCATAGAACTATTATTATATTTCCTTATTTTCAGTATGACTTCACCTTGTTTTTGCAACTATGTAATACCCTTTTTAACCTCAACATTTTTTCTCACCACGTATGTAGATGGACTGTCAGAGAGGAGGTACAGAGATGACAGAGCCAAGCTATTCTTGATAGTGGCTGATGGCATGATGAGGGAGAGGAACATCAAGTTGCAGCTTGGGTATTTCAGATTAGATACTAAGGAAAAAAGTTTTAGTTAAGAAGGTGGTGCAGTACTTGGAACAAGTTACCCAGAGAATTATGGGTGTCCATCCTCGGATGTTTCAAGCTTCAGCCAGCAAAAGCTGGGGCTGACCTGATCTGGTGTTGGTGATAGCTTTGAGAGGGCAACTGGACATGATGACATTTGGGGCTCCTTACATCCACCATCTCTGTGATGCTGCAAAATATTTCTAACTCTGCTGGATGAAGAGTATAAACAACAGATGAAACTTTTTCTAATTTGCCATATGTATGCAGTTCAAAATACAGTATCACCAAAGAGAGATTGGTGTAGGAGCACCAGGCATAGATGTGTGGTCTGTAGTGTGTAATGTGTTTAAAAATAGTGAGAAAAATGCTTTTGTCTCTCTGTAAGTGGTTTGGTATTATTCCCCAAGTGAATGTGAGGTAAGTAAGCAAATGCTTGGCTACTCTCGGGAATAAAGCTTCACGTTGATGGAAATATTGCACAGGACCAAGCAGTAAAGCAAAATAAAGTGTATAACTTTGTTTTAGCTACCTTTGTAGTTTTAAAGGATGGATCACCAAAGTTTTCTGGGAACCAAACAAATCTTTTCTTAACACATGGCTATACTAGTTGCACTTTCGTCGTGTTTTAATAACTACTTTTTGTTCTTCACTGCTCCTGAGCTTCAAAGCTGTATGTTGCTGCCTAGTTTGGTCTTAATGGGTGAACGGGTATCCCTTAAGTATTAGAAGGAAAGCAATACCAATTTCTTCATTTCCAATTAACCCTACATTAACCTTAGCTTGTTTGCTGGGTGTGCTCTGAAACCCATGTGAAGATGGTGCTAGTGGGTGTTTGTGTATTTCCAAGTGCACAGCTTTATTAATGGCACCATTATAAAAATGTGGACATTGTAAAACTAGGAGGGAGAGCCATATCACAGAGAAGATTGCATAGTCTTGGTATGATTTTATTTAAATTTGTAAGTTCTTCCTGGTTTTAGTCAGGAAGTAGACTGTTTTTTGTGTAGAAGAGTTTGTTTTAAAAACAAGCATTTTTGTGGTTCTAAATATAAGTCAAAGTTGCTACTTTGCAATTTAGATATTGTCCTCCTTCACACTCTGTTTTGAAAGCTATAATTTTTCTGGGCATAAGCACCTACTGTTTTCTGTGATTCACCTTCCAGATGGTTGTGTTTGGGCTGAAATATTAGCTAAAGACTTTCTAAAAATAAAATATATTCATCATGAAAAGAAATGGCACTGAAACAGCAAATAACTTAAGATGTGCTTTTTAAAAATTCAAGTTTCATTATTTCACAGAGCAATAGATCAATATTCCATCATTTAACAGTTGGATCTAAAAACCTGCTGTGAAGTGAAGTAATATATCTTATATTGGATGTAAGCTACTTTGATGTTAATTCCCTGGTTTTGTGGCACTTAGGGGCAAATAAGCCTTCCAGCTCCAGTCATGACTTATTATGTCGTTATGTTAGGCACTTACTGTATGTACACAATTCATATTCATATATGCAATTAATATTCACAAAAAGCTACTTATTTACACTACTGATTTCTTGGTTCCTTAAAAAAATGTCTTTTATAGGTTCAAGCAGAGTGGCATAGTTTGAGTCTGTAACATTGTTTGGATCCTGCCCGGGAACAGTTTTCATGGCATTTTAGAAGTGCAAGTAAAAGTACTACCTTTTATTTTTCATTGTTGCTGTGACAGCATTGATCCCAGAAACAAAATGTGAGCTGTGTCCAATAAAAAAACCCCAAACACCTAAAACCCCAAAAGCCCCCAATGAAACCCATACATATTTAGTGGTAATACAAATTGCAAAGCACCTCCTTCGATTCAATGAACGTCCACACCACCTCAGTCCTTTGCGTAGCATGAATATTCACTGTTTACCAGGCTAAAGATTTCTGTGCATCATTTAGAAAACATTTCCCTCTGTGTATTCTTGAACGTATAGCATCGTGAACTGTTCATAAGTGTAAGTATCAGGGGAGGACTTCCATGTGCCACGAGAGCATTCCAGGGTGTGTGTGCCTGGATTGGGATTACTTCTGCAGTTATTGAATTACTTGTCCAGCCTTCTGTAGTTGTTTTTCACTTGTCAGTGTTAACTGAGCACAGCTGAGGATCTTAACCTACCTGTCCTCCCCATTCCCACTGTTAAAGTTCCATATAATGGAGGGGAAAACAGATAAAGTGGAAAAGAATCTGAAACACAGTTTACCTGGTGTATGTTTCTTTGGAACTGAACTACACAGAAAGTATTGAGTGCTTGCTTTTTGATGTTGCTAGCATGTCCTTTAAGCAAATTGTATTTGAGCCTCTAACTGAAATAATAGGCCATTTTATATTTGAAAATATAATTAATGCTAACAACTTCATAGTGTCATCCCAGGTGACAAACAGATTGTGCATTCCCAGTCTCTGTGCATACACAGGATTATAATCTCTTTGAATGACTGGCTAACATACCATACAATCAAAAGTGATTACCAAATAAGATACTTCACCTAACTAGGAAAAGTAGCACAGTCCTGAGGCTTCTGCCACAGTAGCCTTTCTCTGTAATCACGCTCAGTGCAAGTACAGAAAGACTTGGCTTTAAAATAATTCACTCAGCAACATCAAAATCTGGCTACTGTTTTACAGTTACTAATTGTATATCGCTTTTTGAACCAGTCTACGACGTATCCTGAAAACATCTTAATATGGGCTCTAGGATGACAAATTTGAGTAAATTGGAAGCAAACTCTAAAACAAACCTTTGTTCTGTGTTGTAGATGAAAATAAAATAAATACATACAACAACAAAACCCACGAAAATACAATAAATTACAAAGTGCAGCACTGGGTACAAAGCATCCCTAGTACTAAGTGAAGAAAGATCCTTCTCTCCTTGTCTACTCACTTGCATTTAGATGCTGTATCAAGCACACACAGCTGTAACTTGTTACCACCTCTCACTTGAGGGAAGCTGTTGGCAAGACTTTCCATGTGAGATGTCTCTTCTGACACAGGCAGGTGTTTTTTTCTCCTCCTGCTCTTCTAAGAAATTACTGACTTGAAAAGTTCTAGGTTGGATTAGAATAGTACCTACTGTATGCAAATATATTTTCTGTCTCTTCTGTTGGCATTTGTTTAGCTAAGACGTTTTTACCACATAATGTATTAATAGTTAATGTACTAATATTACCACATAGTATTAATAAATCAGTCCAAGCTAAGCCAAACCAAATCTGTAAAAGTTTTGTAGTTTGTTCCAGAGAAAGTATGTTCAGGGCTGATGAAACCTCCTAAAGACTGGTTTTCTGCTTTCTCTCTTTTACTGATAATGAAGATCTGATGGTTGGTCATGTTCTTCTTGGGAGTACTGGGGCTGCAATCAGTGAGTTCTACTGGTATTTAATTGTTACAAAATGAGGTTTGCGAGTAACTAATTTGTCTTTGGTAGCAGGGAGTATGACCACATTTGCTAGCCTTAAGAAGTTGTTCTGAGTGCCGTCTTCCTTTTTGTCCTTTATTTGTGTGTTTTGTTATGTTAGAAGATTCTAATTTCCCTTCCTGCTTTTTTACCTTAGATAATGTCACTTTTTTCAGCAATCAGCTAGGCAATTCAGAACAAATTATCCTGATTTGCCTCTCAGACACCTGGTGAGGCAAGCAAAGAAAAGCAATTGGGGACCACTCAGGAGGAAAAGGACCAATTAAAATAAATCTGTGTTTAAACAGGTTAGAAAAATGCTGGAGGCTAGAGCTGAGGCATTTGAAGAGTGGAGTGTTTGTAAGAAACAGACTATAGAATCTGAATTGTGACTTTTCTGGAAACTCTTCACAACAAAATAGAGAGTATTCCAAAAGCAGGAACAGAGCTCAGCTTCTTGAGAAAAATACTGTTTTTTACCTAGACCTCATGCAGCCCTTTTTAATAGGGTTTTCATATTTATTTCTAGCAACTGCAAATGTCTAAAGTTACTCACTTTGCTTCATAATGGAATCATCTGGATGTGAATTAACTCTTTCTCTAAAGTCTGTTGCAATCCTAAGGTAGGACTTTCTTTGATTACAAAGTGGTAAATGTGTAAATTAGGCAGCTGTTAATTCTTTAATGTTCTGTTTTCTTTCCACATCTTGCTTCTGACTTTGATTTTCACAATAAAGGTTTTTATTGCTGATGTTGATGGAAGAAATGTTTTACACTGAGGGTAGTGAGACACTGGCCCAGGCTGCCCAGAGAGGTGATGGATGCCCTGTCCCTGGAAACGTTCCAGGTCAGGTTCTGAGCAACCTGGTCCAGTTGAAGATGGTCCCTTGCCTATGGCAGGGGGTTGGACTCGATGACCTTTAAAGGTCCCTTTCAATGCAAACTATTCTGTTATTCTATGCTGTGTCCATCCCTCCCCCTTTTCTACCCCCTCTGCCCCCACAATGTCTTTCAGGCTGCTAACTACATATTCTTTATCTGAAATCTGAAATTTATCGGAAACACGAAGAGGAAATATTTGTGTTTATGACCCTAGATAATTGTAAGTGCTTTGAGAGACTGATAATTTTGATTACCACTGAAAGCAAGGAAAAATCTCACTTCCCCATAAGCACATTCACTTTCCAGAAATCCCATGAGCCTCCCTGTGTCGCCCTTCCAGTCCCCAGTGGCTCAAGGCAAGCTTTTGTCACGTCACACACCTGTAGCTGGAGATCACTGCGATAAAAACGCACTCCCAGGCTGATACTCGTTGTTCAGAGCGTCTTCTGAGTTGCAATCACTTGGGTTTTTGAAATCTCATGTGAAGATCAACCAGGAGCTAGGCCAGACAGTTTTTCACCTGGAAGATGATCTGATATGCAGCCTTCCCTCCCCTTTGCCCCCTTCTTCCCCCCCCCTCCCCCCCTTTTTTTTTTTTTTAATAGCCTTGATGGTATTTGATACAAATGCTGATGTTAACGGCTTTTGGAAAATGGCACTGTGTAGAGCAGGGGTTGTTACAATTTTGAACTACAGAGTGATGAACAGAAATATTTCCATTGTGTGGCATGATCTAAATGTTAGACAATTATCTTAAGACAGTGTCTTGGCCTGAGCCTGTAATTTTGCTTGATGGTATATGATTTTTTTAAATACTATTCAAAGACTGATGAGAGAGTAAGAAAACAAAACTCCACCAAATACCAAACAACAGAAGAACCCCCAAAAATAGTCCTGTTTAATGTGAAAGATGCTGCCCATGATTTTTTTTTTAAATAAATTCTATCTTTCTCTTGTCATCCAAGTACAAGGTATACCCTTTATCAGACTATCTGCTGAAGGCATGACTCTTTAGCAACCTTCCATTAGCTGATAGATCAAACCCCTACCTTTTATGGTTCCTGAGGGAGCTTAACTTCTTCCCATTAAAAATGAATAATAAAATTTATAGCTTTTATCACAATGGGGTTAGGAGGAGGTGTTTTGCTTTTTATAGCAATACCACTGATTGAAAAGCCAGTTGAAACCATTGCAAGATTAGGGAAGAGGTCAACAGTAGGAAACCAGCATAAAGAGTCTTTTAAAGAATGCTATTGGATTTAATTAAAATATTACTTGCTAATGTCGGTAAGTGGGCCATCCTGGCTTCGTGTCAGGTATGAAACAAAGAGAAGATGTGAAATGTCTCAGGCTCACACAGAAATCTAGGGGATGAGTTCCTAAAGTGTGAATGGCCTTCTGTCGATTTTTTCCTAAATCAGTATACAATAGAATTAAATGTTCCTCCCCACCCCATGAACACCCCCCAATTCCTGAGTGACATCTCAAGATCTTTACTCCGTATTGTGGAAATGGCAAGAGATGCGAGATAATTTTGTATGCGCTTCTCCCCATACAATCAAAAATATGCCAGGTACCTGTAATGGGCATAAGAGACAGCCTGCAGTGGTCACAGTGGACTTGCTACGCTAAGAACAATTAGATCTCTGGTGGAGTAGAAAATTAGACCAATAAAAAGGAAATTGGTCCAGAGAAGGAAAAAAACATTGCTGATGAAGTATTTTTTTCACCCCACAATCTTCCTCTGCCCAATCTGAATCAAAACTCTAGAGACTTTTCTCTGTACCGATAATTCAGTTCTGCACGTTTTTCTTCATTTATAACATCTGTTCCAAAACAGCTACGCTAATAGAACTGCATTAAGCTTTCCCACTGCCAGGAACTGATATGAGTAAACAGTAAGAATTATCCAGAATCCTTTCCCAGTGGGCTGTAATCCTCAAATTTATCCAATTCTCTTATATTCCAAGAATTAGATACTTAAAGATGCTCTGCTTGGAACTCTCACTACTATGACTTACTGTGAAGTTTACAATTTATTAGTTCTGAACTGCTATGGGCATTATGGTCTCTTTTGCAATACTGTAGTAAGGAAGCTCACTGCTAGCTTCGCTGCCTTTCTCTGCTGTGTGGTGTTCTGCACCAAAGCCAGTCAGTACTGGGGAGGGAAATGATGAGCACAGTAATGTAAAGAAGCTAGACAGAACGGACATCTTAATCCCTGCCTATCAGTGCTTTTAATTTTTTAGAGTTCTGTGCCACATAGTGAAAAACGTATTACTTTTATAAAAATGTGTACTTCCTGCATAAATAATCATTCTAAATAGAGAAAATTGTCACTTTTGGGGATCAGGGTTATTGAGTAACTATGTTATGTTGAAATACCAAGTAAAAATAAATTCCCTGGTGGGTAACAGTAATGTGGATCCTTTCACATAGATTAACATCTATTTGTTTGTGGGTTTTTTATCCCTGACTTACAGAGAGTGAATTGGTCATTCAGTGTTCCCTTGTGATCTAAAGATAGTTTATTTTTCTTACCCTCTAGATGGCTGTCTTGTTCTCTCTTAAAGAATCTGTTACACAATGAGTCTAGTAGAGCTGTAAGGGATAAAGTTTATGTAAATACTCACAGTTTTTTCGTTTACGTATTTGCACTGTACTTAAGCGTTTATGAGCAGAAATGTCGATATGTGACAGTATCATTGAAAGCCTTCTGTGAACAACTGTGTGCTGATACGTCTTCTGCTACTGGGCAGGAGGAGAATAAGTACTAACTTGTTTCAAAGAACTGAAAATATTTCATTATGTCAAAAACCTGCTAATTTATCACGAGAAGAAAAATTCTCTTGTGGTTCCAACAGGCATAGCTGTAGTAGTACTTTTCTATCTACTTAATTCTATAGGAATTTTGCTTAATTCATTTATCATAAAAACCTTTTAAAGTCTTTTGACTATAGCTGCAAGTGCGTGGGGAGTATAGTAAAGATACTGAGGGAATGTTCTTGCAGTATTTCTAATATATTAGAGCACATGACATACAAGAATGTTTTCTGAGTGGTTTTTTTTTCTGTTTTTTCTTTCTTTTTTTTTTTTTTCCCAAAGGACTTCTGCCTTCATTTTGCAAATTTGTATTTAGATGAACTACGTTTTCAGAAGGAACTTGTGTAGAGAATTCTCTTTAAATGAACTATTGTGAATTAATTTTTAAGGTGAATAAGTGTTTCGTACACTTTACGATGTACGAAAAGTAATGTAAAAATCTGTTTATTTTGTAAGCATTGTTTAAAACAACAACAAAAAACCCAACAACAACAAAACCTCCAAGATATTAAAAAAAAACAACAAACAGAAAACCAACTCACCAGAGGAAACCTCTGAAAACCTCCAAATGAAACACTTATCATATGTCTGTTTTGGCTAGTTTGGTCATTTCTAAAACATAAGTGCTTTACATGTATTACTGAATGCTCATGACTCTTTTTTGAGCATTTTGAGCATTTTGTTTATCATAGAATCATAGAATTGTCTAGGTTGGAAGGGACCTTAAAGATCATCTAGTCCAACCATCAACCTAACTCTGACAAAAATAAAATAAAATAAAATAAAATAAATCACAAAACCGTATTCCTAAGGACTATATGAACCCGTCTTTTGAACACCTCCAAGGATGGTGCCTCAACCACTTCCCTGGGCAGCCTATTCCAGTGCCCGATAACCCTTTCCATGAAGAAATTTTTCCTAATATCCAATCTAAACCTCCCCTGGCGCAACTTGAGGCCATTTCCCCTTGTCCATCTCCTGTGACCTGGGAGACGAGACCGACCCCCACCTCTGTACACCCCCACTTCAGGTAGTTATAGAACACGATAAGGTCTCCCCTCAGCCTCCTCTTCTTCAGACTGAATAACCCCAGCTCCCTCAGCCTCTCCTCATAAGACTTACTCTCCAGACCCCTCACCAGCTTCGTTGACCTTCTCTGGACCCGCTCCAGCACATGAATGTCTTTTTTGTGGTAAGGGGCCCAAAACTGGACACAGTACTCGAGGTGAGGCCTCACCAGTGCCCAGGACAGGGGGGCCATCACCTCTCGGGTCCTACTTACCGAACTGTTCCGATACAGGCCAGGATGCCGTTGGCCTTCTTGGCCACCTGGGCACACTGCTGGCTCATGTTCAGCCAACAGTCGACCAACACCCCCATCTCCTTTTCTGCCAGGCAACTTTCCAGCCATTCTTCCCCAAGCCTGTCGCGCTGCATGGGGTTGGT
>JAHREE010155883.1:0-23061 GCA_033628505.1 Tringa tobata | reverse complement strand
GGTCTTGCAATACTATACCTTTTTTCTCTCTTTTCAGGGACCTCTTTCCATCTGCTCATGTAAATTCCTCTATGGACATCAGGGCAATAGAAATAGTGTGATATTATCTCCAGAAAAAAAAGGGGTTAACTGACTGGAAAAAAAACAGAGTTTGAAAACCCATTCTGTATTTGGACTTACAGGTAGAGGAGCCTGTTTTTACACGCAGAATGATTCCGTGCTCTGGTGCGGAGACTGGCTGTTTATGAAGGGCAAATTGCCTGCATTGGCTATACAGACTTCACTGAGGCACGCTTTGTGGTGGCTTGGGACAACTCCCAGTGATGGGTTCTCCCCTTTGGGTTACTTGCACTGTGAAGATTCTTGGAAAAGTTGTGGCTCTGGTTGTTGTTTCCTTCCTGAGGAAAAGACTGTAGATTTCTCAGATATAAACTGGTTATTCATGTTTGCAGACCAAGTGTCAAAGGAAAAAAAAAAGGGGGAAACTATCCCTTGTTACTTTCTCAGCAACTTGCAGTTCCTGCTTTAGATATTCTTGCAGTTTACAGGTGTTGCTACAATGTACCTGATAAGGTGTCTTGGTTAATATTTGATTGTAAGCTCTTGTAGTAGGAATGTTGTGGAAGTCATGCTTGTCACTTGATGTATAGGATTATTGTTTGGTGGTCTGGGAAATTATTGTTTGTATGGATTACGCCAACATTTCATCAGGAAGCAAAATTCTAAATATAGCTGTTCTCTGATTTGTTAAAAAAAAAAAAAAAAAACAACAAAAAACCCCCAAACAAGCACGTACTTCCCTGGAGAGTCCGTTCAAAGTTTAAGGCAGTGGGAGTGAACATATTGGACAAGCTCAAGTCATGGATTCAAGGAAGGGTAGCTACTCACAGACTGAGATTGTGATTTACAAAAAACCAAACTGACCAAACAGGAAAAGGGCAGTCCAAAACCGCAAAGATGGTTCAGAAATACTGCCTTAGGAGGACAGCAATTACCTGCTGCAATTCAAAAATAAAACCAAGTCCTGCTGTAGAGAAGTTATTGTAGAGAAAAAGTTGACACATTAGGAAATTAAAAAAAAATAAAAAAAAACAACCTGAAAATTTAGAGATCATGACAGGTCAAATGTGAATGGGAAATTCAGAGGGATAAGAAAAAAAATCTAAATGAGTGTACTGCTAAGAGTGCTCAAGCTGAGAGTGAAGTCTTAAAATACAGTAAAAGCAGGAAGTCTGCCAGGAAGTCGATGAGACCATTGGATGTTGAAGGTATACAAGGAACACTTAGAAATGATGAAAGCCATATAGTGAGGAAACTCAGCAGATTCTTAGAATTTTACTAGCTTTGTCTGCTCTGCCTGCATATGCCTAGTCAAAATTGCTTGGCATCAGTGTTAGCTGCATGCTTCCATAGCGTTTTTATTTGCTTTATTGAAGCTGTGTAAAACGAGTAAGAGTAGGGATTGATGCTAGGTGATAGAAATGAAATTGGGTCAAAGCTGTGTTCTAGTTCCCCTATTAGTATAAAAAACAGACAGGGAACATCAGTCCGATGAAATGCACTGCTTTGGGAAGCAGGGAAAAAGGGGATGATGGCATTGCTTCTCAGAGACTCATCTGCTTTAAACTGGATTCACTAATTCTGCCCTGTTCCCCATGTGAGATGCTGAATTCCAAAAAAAGAACGTTGATTTCAGAACGCTTTAAAACTGCTGCAAATCACAGAATCACAGAATCTTAGTGGTTGGAAGGGACCTCCGAGATCATCAAGTCCAACCACATAAAAAAAAAAACAAAAAAAAAAAACCCAACCAACCAAAAAAACAAACAACAAACACAAAAACGCCACCCCACCAACTAAACCCCACACCTGCAACCCCACACTCAACACCCTACCACAAACCAATAATCTTGGGCACTAGAGCATGCCCTGAAGAGCCATGTCTAAACGTTTCTTAAATACCTCCAGGGATGGAGACTCCACCACCTCCCTGGGCAGGCTGTTCCAGTGCCTGACCACTCTTTCAGTAAAGTAATTCTTCCTAATATCTAATCTGAATCTCCCTTGCTGCAGCTTCAGACCATTTCCTCTGGTCCTGTCATTATTCCTTTGGGAGAAGAGGCCAACCCCCGCCTCTCTACAACCTCCTTTCAGGTAGTTGTAGAGGGCAATGAGGTCTCCCCTCAGCATCCTCTTCTCCAAACTAAACATACCCAGTTCCCTCAGCCTCTCTTCATAGGACTTGTTCTCCAGACCGCTCACCAGCTTGGTGGCTCTCCTCTGGACACGCTCCAGCACTTCAATGTCTTTCCTGTAGTGAAGGGCCCAAAACTGAACACAGTACTCAAGGTGAGGTCTCACCAGTGCTGAGTACAGAGGCACGATGACTTCCCTACTCCTGCTGGCCACGCTATTCCTGATACAGGCCAGGATGCCATTGGCCCCCTTGGCAGCCTGGGCACACTGCTGGCTCATGTTAAGCCGGTTGTCCACTAACACTCCCAGGTCCTTTTCTGCCGGGCAGCTTTCCAGCCACTCTTCCCCAAGCCTGTAGCGTTGCCTGGGGTTGTTGTGACCAAAATGCAGGACCCGGCACTTGGCCTTATTAAACCTCATCCCATTGGCCTTGGCCCAATGATCCAGCCTGTCTAGATCCCTCTGTATAGCCTTCCGACCCTCAAGCAGACCAACACTCCCACCTAGTTTGGTGTCATCTGCAAACTTACTGAGGGTGCATTCAATCCCCTTGTCTAGATCATCAATAAAGATATTGAACAAGACTGGCCCCAAAACTGAGTCCTGAGGGACACCACTGGTGACTGGCCGCCAACCAGATTTTACTCCATTAATCACAACTCGCTGGGTACGGCCATCCAGCCAGTTTTTTATCCAGTGGAGGGTACACTTGTCTATGCCATGATTCTCTAGTTTCTCCAGGAGAACGCCGTGGGGAACGGTGTCGAAGGCCTTACCAAAGTCCAGGTAGACAACATCCACAGCCTTCCCCTCATCGAGAAAGCGGGTCACATGGTCATAGAAAGAGATCAAGTTGGTTAGGCAGGACCTCCCTTTCATAAACCCATGCTGGCTGGCCCTGATCCCCTGCCTGCCCTGCACTTGTCTTAAGAGCTCACCCAGGATGATCCTCTCCATGATCTTTCCCGGTACTGAGGTCAGGCTGACAGGCCTGTAGTTTCCGGGATCCTCCCTCCGGCCCTTCTTGTAGATGGGCGTCACATTGGCCACCCTCCCGTCATCTGGCACCTCTCCTGTTGACCAGGATTGTTGATAGATAATGGAGAGAGGCTTGGTGAGCTCTCCTGCCAGCTCCCTGAGAACCTTTGGGTGAATCCCATCCGGCCCCATAGACTTATGCGTGTCCAGGTGCATAAGCAAATCATTAACTACTTCCTCCTGGATTACAGGGGAGTTGTTCTGCTCTCCATTCTTATCTTCCAGCCCAAGATGCTGAATACCCTGGGAGTAGCTGGTCTGATTATTAAAGACAGAGGCAAAGAAGGCATTAAGTATCTCAGCCTTCTCCTCATCCTTGGTTGCAAGGTTTCCCCCCGCATCCAGTAAGGGATGCTCAGTCACATTCTCTGTGACTCTTTTTTTGTTAATGTATTTATAGAAACTTTTTTTATTATCCCTTATATTAGTCGCCAGGTTGAGTTCCAGCTGGGCTTTTGCCTTCCTGATTTTTTCTCTGTATGTCCTAACAAGATCTCTGTACTCCTCCTGAGTTGCCTGTCCCCTCTTCCAAAGGTGGTAAACCTTCCTTTTTTCCTTAAGTCCCATCAAGAGCTCTTTGTTCATCCAGGCCGGCCATTTTCCCCGGCATTTAATTTTGCGTCTCATGGGGACAGCCTGCTCCTGGGCCTTTAGGATTTCCCTCTTGAAGAGTGTCCAGCCTTCCTGGACTCTTTTGTCTCTCAGGACTACCTCCCACGGGACTCTTCCAACCAGGGTTTTGAACAGGCTAAAATGCCGAGGTATTTCTAGTCCTTGCAATACAGCTGTTGCGTATCTAGAACTGTTCTTACTTTTCCACGCAGATGTCCTGCCAGATGTAGATCATGTAGATCATGTACATCTACATGTAGATCCCAGCTTTCTCAAACTTTTGCCTTGAGGAACTGTGGGTTTTTTTCCCTTGGTCTTAAAATTCTAGGCTGAAGTACTACTTTGAACCTCACTAAACAATCCATTAACTGTGCTGGGTGTGGAGTTGTTTGTCTTGCAGTTTTTTTGACGCAGATTGTTGCATTAGATCTCATTAACTTTGTAAACATGACTTCTGTAACTTTGTTAAACATGACAAAAAAATAATTACCAAGTGCTGTATAGAAACATCTTTTTGTGGTTGAACTGTATTCAGTTGCTTGGTTCTGGTTGAGGTTAGGTATTTCTTTAGCTGATACAGAAAGCTGTCTATTTACCAAAAGGAAATGGTACACTTTAGAATTGACAAACTTATTTGTATTATTCAAGTCACAGAATTTTTACCAATCTCTTCTAATAAGATAAAGTTGAGACTATTATTTGTATTCTTTTAACAGGTGGTGTTTCACAAAATGTCTCCCAATGAGACTCTGTTCTTGGAAAGTACCAACAAGATCTACAAGGATGATAGTTCCAGCAGTTCATTTGTGAATTTCCAAATATGGGATTTTCCTGGACAGATGGACTTTTTTGATCCAACATTTGATTATGAGATGATCTTCAGAGGAACAGGTGCTCTAGTATATGTTATTGATGCCCAGGTAAATACAAATCACTAAGAGTCACAAGGAAGTTTTCTTTTTGCTTTGTGCGTGAAAGGAATTATCAAGAAGCTAACAATTTATATTTTTAGATAAGTTTGTATAACATCTATTATGCATGAAAGGATGCATTGGGAATCTAACTTCTGGTGTGTGGTTTTTAGTTTTGTGAAGTGACTGGAACATGCGCTCCCAGTGGAAAGAGTGGAAAGGGGCGAGTACTCTGAACTTACTTTTTCTACTATAACAGTGAGACCCTGCTGTGCTGGGTGGTCTGAATTATCTCTTCCCTCTGCTCTTGGCTGCTATGGAGTTCATTTAATAACAGCACACTCTGACCTGGTTCAAGTACTGTATTTGGTATCTGGTAGCTTCTAGTGAACTTAGGAACTGCACCATGGAAGATTACCTGGTTATTAGGACCGTCTTGGAGATTGCTGCTGCCTTTTGCTGGAGCTGAAGTGTAACCTTCCTGTTGCTCTGAAGCCTAGTTCTGTATAGTTGAGCCTTGTATAGCTAATGCAACTTAATTTACATAACAGACTCTAGGCTACTTGGATTTCTGACACTCCAAGGTGTTCTCCCATACTTCTGTTTAGTTACAGAAGTGAAGTTCTTGCAGTTCTTGTGCAGAATGGAATAGTTATTGAAGATAAAGCCTTGTCATTCATTCCTGCCAAAACTGATTTACAGGATGACTACATGGAAGCTTTAACAAGACTCCACATTACAGTTTCAAAAGCCTACAAGGTCAACTCAGAAATGAACTTTGAAGTTTTTATTCATAAAGTTGATGGTTTATCGGATGACCATAAAATAGAAACTCAGAGGGATATTCATCAGAGGGCTAATGATGACCTTGCAGATGCTGGGCTTGAAAAACTTCACCTTAGGTGAGTTAAAGATTCTGGCATGTGATTCTACTGTTGCTGGTATACATACAGACTAACGGCTTTTAGATGTAATAGTGGATGGACTGGAGCAAGGCCTTGTTCATTTCTTAATATTGTGCAAACTCTTGTTATAAAATACACTGCTGAATTTATGGCCAAGCCTCAGCTGTTAGGCTGACTAGAATAAGGCAGGCTGCTGCATCAGATTCCAATCAACAGATTTATTCGTAAACTTGCTGATAATTCCAAGTCCTTTTGCATACTTTTCATTTAACATAACAGGCCAAATTTGTACATGTGGCCTGGAGAGGTGGGGGCAGGGGAAGAAGAGGGAAAGCTGCCTGCCATCTAGTCCTGGCTAGCATTGACTTTTCAGCGTGTTTGGTTTTAAGAACTTACTCTCTTACTTGATATTTGCCTTGCTTTTAAGCCAGGTGTTTTCTACTGACACCTTTTAAAAAAGCTGTCTTTTCTCTGTTTTTATTACTGTTTTGAATCTCATGGAGCCTTTAAGTATTGCCAGTATCTCTCAGTGTTAGTGTGAATATGGTGGAAGGCCAGGAATGGGACTTGAAGAAATCTAGCTGAGCGTTTAACACCTTTGTGATAAGGATTCTGTAGGCTAAGTGTGTCGTGAAAGCATGTTCAGATTTTTCTCTCTGTTCTCCCATCTCCTGGGGATGGGAGAAGTCTCAGTCACTCAGAAATGAGGTTGTTGGTACAATGGCCAGGTATATTTGTGATAAAGGCATCCCAACTAAATCATGTGTTCTTAATGTTAGAAAGTATAGCTTTAACATTTCTATCGCAATTCTGAAATTCTCTTCAATCTTTTTTTTTTCTTCCTTTTTCCTCTCTCCTCATCTCAGCTTTTATTTGACCAGTATCTATGACCATTCAATATTTGAAGCCTTCAGTAAGGTGGTACAGAAGCTTATTCCACAACTGCCAACGCTGGAAAATCTACTAAATATCTTTATATCTGTAAGTGTTAATCTAACAGAACTTTGAGCGAAATATATGGAGTGGTAAAGCAACTCCTTCTGCTAAGGAACACTGGCTAGTTCTGCATTTGGGAGATTTGGGTGGCACTCATGTTGGTGATCTCTGCTGGCCCGGTTGTCTGCATTAGAAGCTCTTTACCACAGCTAAATTGTATTGGTGTGTGCTTTGTGTGGGTTTCTCTAAAAACTGACAAAGCATAGTTTGGCTGGTTATAACTGTTGATATGGGAGTTCTCTGCCAGCACAATACTGAACTAGCATGAGACTTTTTTTGTAATATGAACTTGGCCTTAAACTAAACTATTTCATGTGGCCTGTGAGACTTTTGCCCTTATTCTTTTGTATTTGTGTTTCTTAAAGAATTTGTGACGTAGGAATTTGCTTTAAATCAAATAAAAAGTCACCCTAGAGACAAGGCTGAAGTAGCTTGTCCCATGTAAGTTATGCCTGTGAGGCTGTTGCAGGCACGTGGACAATGTGAAAAAAAACCAGTTGCGACTGAGAGGAGCTGTGCCGGTCAGACGTGTCACTCTACACTACTGTATGCTGCTTGTTTCCTGTGTTGGTAGAGGACTGTCTCTAATAATCTGGCCCAGTGGATAAAGGCCATGTTAATGTCTCGCTCTGGTCAGTGCCACGAGGGTATGGACGTGCTCCTGATACCAAAAGTATCGTCTGGATGTCCTCTGAACACTGCCTTGGGTATTCAGACTAGCTAGGAAGAAGCGATAAGGAATGCTCCCTGTGCATAACTAGAAATTCAGCTTTGCCAGAAATCCATAGTGTGTGTGTGGTAACTTGTTTAACAGCAGAAGGCTTCTGAACTTGGTATGAGCATGTGCGCTTTGCCAAAGTGCTCAGTTACAAATGGCACGGTACAATTGGCTTCATTCTTCCCCATACCCATAACTGTCAGAATGTGATACTCTCCACGGAGTCATAAGTTTAGAAGCTGACTTATTTGCTCTAACTACATGGCAACTGCCTCACACAGAAACTGAACGGCCAAGATACTACAAGTGTAAAATTTAAGTGTCAGCATACCGCTATGAAATATCTTGTCTCTGAGCCTGGTCCATCAGGTGGATGTGAATGTGTGAATGGTCTTCTGGAATTAGTAGAACCACAGAAGAGGAAAACTACTGAACTTGGGTTCTGGAAGCATAGTAAAATGTGACCTTAATTATAATCAGGTAAATAATAAACTAAAAAGAATTCTAACCAAGTCCCCAGCTTTACTTTTTTCAACTAGAAGGTTAATATTGGTATGTACTATGGCAATGAGGTTATTGTATTTATAAAGTATATGCTCTAATTCTTGATTCTGTCTTAAGCCTCTAAGTTGGTTATGTTTAAACCATTTCCTGCTATTAAAAATGTGAAAGTGTATGAATTCTACTTGCAATTTTTAAAATGCAGTTATTTTAAAAATTCATCCAAATTCTTTCTCTTTCTGAAGAATTCAGGCATTGAAAAAGCTTTTCTCTTCGATGTAGTCAGCAAAATCTACATTGCAACAGACAGTTCCCCTGTGGACATGCAGTCATATGAGTTGTGCTGTGACATGATTGATGTAGTGATAGATGTTTCCTGTATATATGGGTAAGTGATGAATACTCTTAGGAAAAAAGTCCTTAAAAGTTGTAGAATAGGTTGCAAACTGTGCAAGTGGTGCTGGCTTTGTCATCCAGCAAGATGCCATTGACTGGTCTGTTGAGCACGTTGGTTCTCTAAGTCACAACAGTTGTGAACAGTTTTTCTGAGGTGAACTTGGCACTTGCTGACTTTCTCTGAGGGATGCATATAGTGCTTGTTTCTCGCAATTCATGGCCAAATTATACTTCAGAACAGATTTTTTTTTGATTTTTGAGGTGGCTCTGAAGAAGCGGTAACTTATTTTAGAACTGTGGTTGTAGGCTGGAAAATACAGTGCTGCCAAGAA
Organism: Tringa tobata; assembly: GCA_033628505.1. Taxonomy (NCBI): domain Eukaryota; kingdom Metazoa; phylum Chordata; class Aves; order Charadriiformes; family Scolopacidae; genus Tringa; species Tringa tobata. Next base: position 14,456 of record JAHREE010155883.1, on the reverse strand, counting down.
ATATCACAATGTTTAATGGTCTGTCTCCTGACGGGTAAGCCTGGGGTTGTGTAACTGTTTTGGGGTTTTTTCAGGAGTGAATGCTTAGAAGTAGTTTGCGATACATCTTTTGCTTCTACAGTAATTTAACTAACACTAATAACGTGCAAATAGAAAGCGGCATCCTAATCTTTTCTTCTAAATGCAGGCTGGTTTAGCTTAAGACCAAAAAGTGCCCTGCTCCCTGTTGCACGCACCTCACCACCCCCCTGCCCGCCCCAGCCTTTAATTTACTAAAAAGAATTTTGCTCAGATGTCACTCCATTGACCTTTCTACATAGAAGTCCTGCATTGGAATCTTCAAATCAATCACTTGATATCTTACTGTGGCATTGTAAGCTCAGTGAGGCAGTGACTCTTTGGGTTGAAGGTAAACTAGCCTAAAACTAATGTATTTTACTACCTCCATTAAGAATGCTCAGCTGTAAGCTGAAAGCAGTATCAACTAAACAGCCACAGCTCTAGGTTTGATAACAAAAGAATGCATGCTGATAGCTTGCTCTTAACTACTCATTGAAGATAGATAGTATCTAATTGAAGGGCCTCTGCTCTGTTTAGGTCTAGCTTTCTTGAGAAACTTAAGGTGTGATAATGGTCTTTCTTAGAATGGTATTAAAATCTGCGTTGCAGGTTCTTTACTTGGTCATTGTTCAGTAATATTCTTCAAACTACATTTAACAGGTATTTTTCTTGAAGTTATGTATGCATGCCTACTAGATTATGTCTTGGGTTAACTCGTTCTTTCTTAGGTTAAAGGAAGATGGCACTGGAAGTGCTTATGATAAAGAGTCAATGGCAATTATCAAGCTCAATAACACAACGGTCCTGTACTTAAAGGAAGTAACAAAGTTTTTGGCATTAGTTTGCATTCTTAGAGAAGAAAGTTTTGAGCGCAAAGGTAAGGACTTACTCCCATTGAATGGCTTTTATTTAATGGTTTATATAACCAACTATAAAACATTAATATGACTTTACAAGTCACCTTGATTTTTGTGTAACTAAAGTTGTTTATTTTTTTCTGGGAGGGATTGCATCTGTTATGGGTTAGAAATGACAGCGTAGGCCCTAATTTCAACGTATTTGACTTAAATGGTGACAGTACTTACCTCAGTGTTTTCAAAAGATAAAAAGCAAATGTGTTCTTTTAATTGCTGTACAGTATTTGATCTCTCAGTTTTTCTGACCAGAGTTAGGGTACATATCAATGACATAAAGTATAAGATCCATAAAGTATAATGACCATTCAAGTGATGGTCATTCTGTCTTAGCATGTGTTTTGGGGGTAGAATCTGGTGGTGTTCCCTTATCTGCTGTTTAATTAAGAATATACACCTTGCATTCCAACTGAGTACTTTTTTATTTTTATTTTTTTTATATAAACTGAGCTAATCGAAATAAATACTGGCATCAGTAAAACTTTCTTGAATCTTCTGAATCCAAATTCATACTAAAATAAGAAACAAAATAGCTCTTGGCAAAATGAAATCTGTTTATTTTGAAACTGTGTTGATTACGTAAATGTGCCAAGCTGAGTACAGTTTTTCCTCTCCCTTCCCCCTCGTTCTTGACAGGTCTGATAGACTACAATTTTCATTGCTTCCGCAAAGCCATTCATGAAGTCTTTGAAGTAGGTGTTGCTTCCCACAGAATCTGCAACCATCAATCAAGCACCTCGAATATGAAAGCAGTGACTCACAATGGCACACCTAGGAGCGCAGTCTAGAGGAAAACTAAAGACATTGGATAGACTTGTCAGCTCTTCACTCCAAACTTTTGTGGAACAAGAGAAGAGTAGTCTGAAAGCCTGAAGGAGAAGAGTGGCGCTAACTGTGGAACAGCAGCTTGTAACTCATGTTGGACAACTGAAACTACTGTAAAAATACTTTTGAGGCCAGTGGACTTAGAAATGCAGGTTTGAAACCAGCTTTATTGCAAATGCAGTGGTTTTTCAGTTTGGAGTCCTGTTTCAACAGTCTGTCTCTGACAGATTGCCCGGTTAAAACTTAAAAATGATTGAGTTGACTTTTGCGTGAAACACCGAATAGTCACTTGCTCAACTTTTTTTTTTTTTAAATTAATCTGCAGATTACCCACGTTTGCTTAAGTCTACCCTTTTGTTATGGGAAAAAAAAAAAAAAGAAAAAAGGTGGTGTTATTATTTAGGCTTGTGAAACTCAGGCTTTTTGTTTGGTGAGGCTGGTCTCTCAAATCATTCCATAAAGTAGTCCTTGCTCTCGCCGGTGTGTTCAGACTATTGTGAATTCTGTACTTGTTAGGTGGATGCAAGGTGCTTCTATGTTTGTTTGGAGAGCTGACCTGGAGCTTCATTTTAAGAGATTGTGATACTTTGCTTTCAGACCACGCTTCTTGGGATCCCCCTTTTGATGGAAGGGAGGTATTAGAACCAGAAATCTGTTCTCTTTTGCAAAAACATGGATGTCATAAATCTGTGTGATTAATCCTATTCACAAAATGACTGCATGGCTAAACTGAAATGTCTGCCATCTGTTGGAATAAAACCACCACTTCCAGTTATTCCCAAGCAAAGAAATCAAAAAGTTACTGACTTTTGATGGTGGATCTCTCTCTGCTCTCTGACTGATAATCAAGAGAATTTCTAGGAAAATGTCTGAGGGCATTATCCTTGCACGGCAATTAAATATCAGTGTGCCACAACCTACTAATAAAACTGGACGTTGAAAGTGTGTTGATTTTGTACTGTGGCAAACACCTTCTTGTTTGTCACCATGCAATCTGAATAGCATAGTGTGTTTTTCTGATTTTGTGAATGCTCGCTTTCATGCTATGGGAGGTATATCTGAATTGTTTCAGTCTAATTTATTGGTATTATTGCTGCAGATGTCATACTGTACATCAGCCTTCCTATGCAGTAAGCTCAGCTGCTGGCCCGTAAAGATCTCACTTCTTTTTACCTGTCCCTGTGTATGTATAGGTGTTGCGAAGCCACCTGACCAACTGACTATACAAGTGCCACTGTAAATTTTTCTGCAAGAAGATCTGTAACTGTAAGCGATCTCTGCAACTGATGTATTTATGTGGTCAGAAATAACCACGGGATTGCTTCTGTACTTATAGAATGGATTTTCATTGAACTATGTAAAAATGAATATACAAGCATTAACATGAGGGTGTATCCACATACTGTCTGTTTTTCCTTTGTTTTAAAGATGTTGTATGATACTAAATACATAAAAGATCTGCTCCAAAAGTTACCACAGTCAGCAGGAGACTTGAGAATTCAAGTGCTCTAGTTCAGTTCTCTTAATAACAGTTGTAGTTCTGAACATAGGCCAAGCCCCTTTTTGATAATGGAACTGCAGGGTTTTTTTTTTAAGAAAATGCTGCAGGCTTGTAAGATTGGGTTTTGTAGCTTGCAAGCTCTATCACAGTGTTTTAGTGCTCAAGGTGAGAGGAGAAGTAATTGGCAAGATCACAGGAAGAAAGAAATCATTCCCATTTGTGCAGTGAGTTTTCCATGTTCTAAGTACACATGTATGTTCCTCTCTTTGTCTTCACTCTCTATGTGATTTTGTGCTAATAAAATGAAAAAAGGTCAAGCGTAACATTGTTATTTCTGTTGGTGGATAAGACACTTCAACAGAAGTCTATAAAGGCCTACATGGTTAAGCAAATTTTAAAAAGCCGTGTTATCTTCACCCTATTTTTGAAAATGGTAAATATCACCTTCCCATGTGAGGCTTTAAGAATTTTAGTCACCCTTCTCAATTAAAAGCTGACTTCAAACTGAATACTCAGTTGTCAGAAGATGACCGAGACTTTAAAAGGCATATAAATGGCAAAGTGACTTGTTATCTTCTTTTGATTAATGGTGAGCCTTAGGCTGTGTTCTGAAATTCTGCCTTGTGGTGTGTGAATGTTGCTGGTTTTTGTTGGTGGTGTGTGGCAGGGGGTTTTTTTGGTCAACATGACCTTACTCTTAAAAATTGCATTTACTAAAGGTTAATGGTAGCATCTCAAAACAGAATAATGATTATTTTCACTATTACCTGAACAATACTAGCTTTAAAAGTTAAATTTGTCTCTAGTAAGGAGCACAATATTTCTTTAACGAACTACAACTAATCTTAAATTGATTAACATTAGGAAAGAAGTCAGATGCTGCTATTCAAGGAAAGTGTAACTTAACCTGTTGCTGCTTTAGTGAGGCAGTTTTTTGTTTCTGATGAAGTCGTTATGTTGCTGGGGAAGGATAGTAAATATGCTTTATTTTCTCCCTGTCTCCCCTTCCTGTGCTGACCTGCTGCGGGGAGATGGAGGAAGGCAGTATCACAGCCTCTCCAATAAAAGCACTAAAATTGTAAAGGAGACTATAAACTAGGGCTTCATCTTTCTCCTTTTTTTTTCCCCCTCTGAACCTATGGTGGTACAGAATCTCTGCAGCTGTTTTTGTAAACTGAGGCTGTGTGCTTCTAAGGAGAAAGAAGGTGCACACACAGGTGGTCGTGAGGGAAAAGGTGACTAGTCTGCAGGGAGCAGGGACAAATCCCTTTCTGTTGAAGACGAAGGCAATCCCCCACGAGGTACCTTCTGAAGCCTGAGGTGTTCTGCGCCAGCTGGTTGGTGAGGGCTGGCTGGGCTTCCACTGAGGGTCATGGCAGCTGCGGCACAGGACCGGGGAGGGAAAGGCCCAGCCTGTGCCAAGGGGGCAATGGACAGTGGTGTCCGTCTGCTGTCCTGAGGGTTTCAATCCGCCCGTCTGGTAGTGGAGCAAGCGGCCTCCGCCAGACCCAGCCCCTTGCTCCGTAGTGCGGGAAGCCGGGGGCAGCGATGGCTCTCGGCCGCGGTGTCTGCCCTGTCCAGCAGGGGGCGCTCAAGTGGCGCGAGGGCAACTGTCACTCGGCTTCCGGGCGGTTTCCTTCCGCGCGCTTCCGTTCTCCCCCTCGGGGTTGAGCCCGAGTCCCGGCGGCGTTACTCGCCCCTGCGGGCGCTCAGCCGGGTACGGCTCAGCGCGAGCCGAGCCGCCCGAGGCTGGCGGGTCCCCGGCGGTAGGGCCCGAGCCGCCGGTCGGGCCGCGCAGGCCCCGCATTGCGCGCGGCCTCCCTCGGGGCAGGGTCCGCGTCTCCGTCAACGCGGAGCGGCGTGGCCGGTGTCGCTCGAGAACCCGCTCGCGGCAGATGGCACTCTTGTGACGTGTCTACCTGAGCATCTGAAAAGCCGCTTCCTTCCCCAAAGCCGGGTTCCTCGCTTTCCGCCTCACGCAGGTCCCCTCGGGGCCCGCGCACCCGCCGGCCGCTGACTGGAGGGCGCGGCCCGAGGCGTTTGCGGTTCTTTTCCGGAGACCGCGTTAACTCTTGGAGCAGCTGAGGAGAACTGTCGTCTTTAAACTCTTGTGTTCTGTCGAGTGCTGCTGCTGTATCCCAGGTAAAGTGTTTAATTTTTTCGTTCTTTACATTTCTGTTGGCTCCTGTTACTGTGCCTGTGGCCATCTCCCTTCCTTTCCTTTTCCGCTGTGCTTTGCCTTCCCAGCACTGGTTTCTACTCTGAGAGTTGGAAATGGTAAGCAGGAGAGAAGTGTCCTTTAAAAAGGAGTTATACAGATGCCTTTACTGGCTGCTGGAGTGTTTTTTGAGTCAGCTTACATTTGGTAAAATTCTCTTATGTTGTAAGGATAAGTAGGATCTTCTCCTGTCAGTTTGCTCAAGTGCATAGTAAATGTTTTTTTTTTTCCAAGATCCCAGTACCCAATGTTAGGATTTTTTCCGTTGTGTTATGGAGTATTTTTTCATGCATAGAACTATTATTCTATTTCCTTATTTTCAGTATGACTTCACCTTGTTTTTGCAACTATGTTGCAGATTAGATACTAAGGAAAAAAGTTTTAGTTAAGAAGGTGGTGCAGTACTTGGAACAAGTTACCCAGAGAATTATGGGTGTCCATCCTCGGATGTTTCAAGCTTCAGCCAGCAAAAGCTGGGGCTGACCTGATCTGGTGTTGGCGATAGCTTTGAGAGGGCAACTGGACATGATGACGTTTGGGGCTCCTTACATCCACCATCTCTGTGATGCTGCAAAATATTTCTAACTCTGCTGGATGAAGAGTATAAACAACAGATGAAACTTTTTCTAATTTGCCATATGTATGCAGTTCAAAATACAGTATCACCAAGGAGAGATCGGTGTAGGAGCACCAGGCATAGATGTGTGGTCTGTAGTGTGTAATGTGTTTAAAAATAGTGAGAAAAATGCTTTTGTTTCTCTGTAAGTGGTTTGGTATTATTCCCCAAGTTAATGTGAGGTAAGTAAGCAAATGCTTGGCTGCTCTCGGGAATAAAGCTTCACATTGATGCAAATATTGCACAGGACCAAGCAGTAAAGCAAAACAAAGTGTATAACTTTGTTTTAGCTACCTTTGTAGTTTTAAAGGATGGATCACCAAAGTTTTCTGGGAACCAAACAAATCTTTTCTTAACACATGGCTATACTAGTTGCACTTTCGTCGTGTTTTAATAACTACTTGTTGTTCTTCACTGCTCCTGAGCTTCAAAGCTGTATGTTGCTGCCTAGTTTGGTCTTAATGGGTGAACGGGTATCCCTTAAGTATGAGAAGGAAAGCAATACCAATTTCTTCATTTTCAATTAACCCTACATTAACCTTAGCTTGTTTGCTGGGTGTGCTCTGAAACCCATGTGAAGATGGTGCTAGTGGGTGTTTGTGTATTTCCAAGTGCACAGCTTTATTAATGGCACCATTATAAAAATGTGGACATTGTAAAACTAGGAGGGAGAGCCATATCACAGAGAAGATTGCATAGTCTTGGTATGATTTTATTTAAATTTGTAAGTTCTTCCTGGTTTTAGTCAGGAAGTAGACTGTTTTTTGTGTAGAAGAGTTTGTTTTAAAAACAAGCATTTTTGTGGTTCTAAATATAAGTCAAAGTTGCTACTTTGCAATTTAGATATTGTCCTCCTTCACACTCTGTTTTGAAAGCTATAATTTTTCTGGGCATAAGCACCTACTGTTTTCTGTGATTCACCTTCCAGATGGTTGTGTTTGGGCTGAAATATTAGCTAAAGACTTTCTAAAAATAAAATATATTCATCATGAAAAGAAATGGCACTGAAACAGCAAATAACTTAAGATGTGCTTTTTAAAAATTCAAGTTTCATTATTTCACAGAGCAATAGATCAATATTCCATCATTTAACAGTTGGATCTAAAAACCTGCTGTGAAGTGAAGTAATATATCTTATATTGGATGTAAGCTACTTTGATGTTAATTCCCTGGTTTTGTGGCACTTAGGGGCAAATAAGCCTTCCAGCTCCAGTCATGACTTATTATGTCGTTATGTTAGGCACTTACTGTATGTACACAATTCATATTCATATATGCAATTAATATTCACAAAAAGCTACTTATTTACACTACTGATTTCTTGGTTCCTTAAAAAAATGTCTTTTATAGGTTCAAGCAGAGTGGCATAGTTTGAGTCTGTAACATTGTTTGGATCCTGCCCGGGAACAGTTTTCATGGCATTTTAGAAGTGCAAGTAAAAGTACTACCTTTTATTTTTCATTGTTGCTGTGACAGCATTGATCCCAGAAACAAAATGTGAGCTGTGTCCAATAAAAAAACCCCAAACACCTAAAACCCCAAAAGCCCCCAATGAAACCCATACATATTTAGTGGTAATACAAATTGCAAAGCACCTCCTTCGATTCAATGAACGTCCACACCACCTCAGTCCTTTGCGTAGCATGAATATTCACTGTTTACCAGGCTAAAGATTTCTGTGCATCATTTAGAAAACATTTCCCTCTGTGTATTCTTGAACGTATAGCATCGTGAACTGTTCATAAGTGTAAGTATCAGGGGAGGACTTCCATGTGCCACGAGAGCATTCCAGGGTGTGTGTGCCTGGATTGGGATTACTTCTGCAGTTATTGAATTACTTGTCCAGCCTTCTGTAGTTGTTTTTCACTTGTCAGTGTTAACTGAGCACAGCTGAGGATCTTAACCTACCTGTCCTCCCCATTCCCACTGTTAAAGTTCCATATAATGGAGGGGAAAACAGATAAAGTGGAAAAGAATCTGAAACACAGTTTACCTGGTGTATGTTTCTTTGGAACTGAACTACACAGAAAGTATTGAGTGCTTGCTTTTTGATGTTGCTAGCATGTCCTTTAAGCAAATTGTATTTGAGCCTCTAACTGAAATAATAGGCCATTTTATATTTGAAAATATAATTAATGCTAACAACTTCATAGTGTCATCCCAGGTGACAAACAGATTGTGCATTCCCAGTCTCTGTGCATACACAGGATTATAATCTCTTTGAATGACTGGCTAACATACCATACAATCAAAAGTGATTACCAAATAAGATACTTCACCTAACTAGGAAAAGTAGCACAGTCCTGAGGCTTCTGCCACAGTAGCCTTTCTCTGTAATCACGCTCAGTGCAAGTACAGAAAGACTTGGCTTTAAAATAATTCACTCAGCAACATCAAAATCTGGCTACTGTTTTACAGTTACTAATTGTATATCGCTTTTTGAACCAGTCTACGACGTATCCTGAAAACATCTTAATATGGGCTCTAGGATGACAAATTTGAGTAAATTGGAAGCAAACTCTAAAACAAACCTTTGTTCTGTGTTGTAGATGAAAATAAAATAAATACATACAACAACAAAACCCACGAAAATACAATAAATTACAAAGTGCAGCACTGGGTACAAAGCATCCCTAGTACTAAGTGAAGAAAGATCCTTCTCTCCTTGTCTACTCACTTGCATTTAGATGCTGTATCAAGCACACACAGCTGTAACTTGTTACCACCTCTCACTTGAGGGAAGCTGTTGGCAAGACTTTCCATGTGAGATGTCTCTTCTGACACAGGCAGGTGTTTTTTTCTCCTCCTGCTCTTCTAAGAAATTACTGACTTGAAAAGTTCTAGGTTGGATTAGAATAGTACCTACTGTATGCAAATATATTTTCTGTCTCTTCTGTTGGCATTTGTTTAGCTAAGACGTTTTTACCACATAATGTATTAATAGTTAATGTACTAATATTACCACATAGTATTAATAAATCAGTCCAAGCTAAGCCAAACCAAATCTGTAAAAGTTTTGTAGTTTGTTCCAGAGAAAGTATGTTCAGGGCTGATGAAACCTCCTAAAGACTGGTTTTCTGCTTTCTCTCTTTTACTGATAATGAAGATCTGATGGTTGGTCATGTTCTTCTTGGGAGTACTGGGGCTGCAATCAGTGAGTTCTACTGGTATTTAATTGTTACAAAATGAGGTTTGCGAGTAACTAATTTGTCTTTGGTAGCAGGGAGTATGACCACATTTGCTAGCCTTAAGAAGTTGTTCTGAGTGCCGTCTTCCTTTTTGTCCTTTATTTGTGTGTTTTGTTATGTTAGAAGATTCTAATTTCCCTTCCTGCTTTTTTACCTTAGATAATGTCACTTTTTTCAGCAATCAGCTAGGCAATTCAGAACAAATTATCCTGATTTGCCTCTCAGACACCTGGTGAGGCAAGCAAAGAAAAGCAATTGGGGACCACTCAGGAGGAAAAGGACCAATTAAAATAAATCTGTGTTTAAACAGGTTAGAAAAATGCTGGAGGCTAGAGCTGAGGCATTTGAAGAGTGGAGTGTTTGTAAGAAACAGACTATAGAATCTGAATTGTGACTTTTCTGGAAACTCTTCACAACAAAATAGAGAGTATTCCAAAAGCAGGAACAGAGCTCAGCTTCTTGAGAAAAATACTGTTTTTTACCTAGACCTCATGCAGCCCTTTTTAATAGGGTTTTCATATTTATTTCTAGCAACTGCAAATGTCTAAAGTTACTCACTTTGCTTCATAATGGAATCATCTGGATGTGAATTAACTCTTTCTCTAAAGTCTGTTGCAATCCTAAGGTAGGACTTTCTTTGATTACAAAGTGGTAAATGTGTAAATTAGGCAGCTGTTAATTCTTTAATGTTCTGTTTTCTTTCCACATCTTGCTTCTGACTTTGATTTTCACAATAAAGGTTTTTATTGCTGATGTTGATGGAAGAAATGTTTTACACTGAGGGTAGTGAGACACTGGCCCAGGCTGCCCAGAGAGGTGATGGATGCCCTGTCCCTGGAAACGTTCCAGGTCAGGTTCTGAGCAACCTGGTCCAGTTGAAGATGGTCCCTTGCCTATGGCAGGGGGTTGGACTCGATGACCTTTAAAGGTCCCTTTCAATGCAAACTATTCTGTTATTCTATGCTGTGTCCATCCCTCCCCCTTTTCTACCCCCTCTGCCCCCACAATGTCTTTCAGGCTGCTAACTACATATTCTTTATCTGAAATCTGAAATTTATCGGAAACACGAAGAGGAAATATTTGTGTTTATGACCCTAGATAATTGTAAGTGCTTTGAGAGACTGATAATTTTGATTACCACTGAAAGCAAGGAAAAATCTCACTTCCCCATAAGCACATTCACTTTCCAGAAATCCCATGAGCCTCCCTGTGTCGCCCTTCCAGTCCCCAGTGGCTCAAGGCAAGCTTTTGTCACGTCACACACCTGTAGCTGGAGATCACTGCGATAAAAACGCACTCCCAGGCTGATACTCGTTGTTCAGAGCGTCTTCTGAGTTGCAATCACTTGGGTTTTTGAAATCTCATGTGAAGATCAACCAGGAGCTAGGCCAGACAGTTTTTCACCTGGAAGATGATCTGATATGCAGCCTTCCCTCCCCTTTGCCCCCTTCTTCCCCCCCCCTCCCCCCCTTTTTTTTTTTTTTAATAGCCTTGATGGTATTTGATACAAATGCTGATGTTAACGGCTTTTGGAAAATGGCACTGTGTAGAGCAGGGGTTGTTACAATTTTGAACTACAGAGTGATGAACAGAAATATTTCCATTGTGTGGCATGATCTAAATGTTAGACAATTATCTTAAGACAGTGTCTTGGCCTGAGCCTGTAATTTTGCTTGATGGTATATGATTTTTTTAAATACTATTCAAAGACTGATGAGAGAGTAAGAAAACAAAACTCCACCAAATACCAAACAACAGAAGAACCCCCAAAAATAGTCCTGTTTAATGTGAAAGATGCTGCCCATGATTTTTTTTTTAAATAAATTCTATCTTTCTCTTGTCATCCAAGTACAAGGTATACCCTTTATCAGACTATCTGCTGAAGGCATGACTCTTTAGCAACCTTCCATTAGCTGATAGATCAAACCCCTACCTTTTATGGTTCCTGAGGGAGCTTAACTTCTTCCCATTAAAAATGAATAATAAAATTTATAGCTTTTATCACAATGGGGTTAGGAGGAGGTGTTTTGCTTTTTATAGCAATACCACTGATTGAAAAGCCAGTTGAAACCATTGCAAGATTAGGGAAGAGGTCAACAGTAGGAAACCAGCATAAAGAGTCTTTTAAAGAATGCTATTGGATTTAATTAAAATATTACTTGCTAATGTCGGTAAGTGGGCCATCCTGGCTTCATGTCAGGTATGAAACAAAGAGAAGGTGTGAAATGTCTCAGGCTCACACAGAAATCTAGGGGATGAGTTCCTAAAGTGTGAATGGCCTTCTGTCGATTTTTTCCTAAATCAGTATACAATAGAATTAAATGTTCCTCCCCACCCCATGAACCTCCCCCAATACCTGAGTGACAACTCAAGATCTTTACTCCGTATTGTGGAAATGGCAAGCGATGCGAGATAATTTTGTATGCGCTTGTCCCCATACAATCAGAAATATGCCAGGTACCTGTAATGGGCATAAGAGACAGCCTGCAGTGGTCACAGTGGACTTGCTACGCTAAGAACAATTAGATCTCTGGTAGAGTAGAAAATTAGACCAATAAAAAGGAAATTGGTCCAGAGAAGGAGAAAAACATTGCTGATGAATTATTTTTTTCACCCCACAATCTTCCTCTGCCCAATCTGAATCAAAACTCTAGAGACTTTTCTCTGTACCGATAATTCAGTTCTGCACGTTTTTCTTCATTTATAACATCTGTTCCAAAACAGCTATGCTAATAGAACTGCATTAAGCTTTCCCACTGCCAGGAACTGATATGAGTAATCAGTAAGAATTATCCAGAATCCTTTCCCACTGGGCTGTAATCCTCAAATTTATCCAATTCTCTTATATTCCAAGAATTAGATACTTAAAGACGCTCTACTTGGAACTCTCACTACTATGACTTACTGTGAAGTTTACAGTTAATCAGTTCTGAACTGCTATGGGCATTATGGTCTCTTTTGCAATACTGTAGTAAGGAAGCTCACTGCTAGCTTTGCTGCCTTTCTGTGCTGTGTGGTGTTCTGCACCAAAGCCAGTCAGTACTGGGGAGGGAAATGATGAGCACAGTAATGTAAAGAAGCTAGACAGAACGGACATCTTAATCCCTGCCTATCAGTGCTTTTAATTTTTTAGAGTTCTGTGCCATATAGTGAAAAGCGTTTTATAAAAATGTGTACTTCCTGCATAAATAATCATTCTAAATAGAGAAAATTGTCACTTTTGGGGATCAGGGTTATTGATTAACTATGTTATGTTGAAATACCAAGTAAAAATAAATTCCCTGGTGGGTAACAGTAATGTGGATCCTTTCACATAGATTAACATCTATTTGTTTGTGGGGTTTTTTTCCCTGACTTACAGAAAGTGAATTGCTCATTCGGTGTTCCCTTGTGATCTAAAGATAGTTTATTTTTCTTACCCTCTAGATGGCTGTCTTGTTCTCTCTTAAAGAATCTGTTACACAATGAGTCTAGTAGAGCTGTAAGGGATAAAGTTTATTTAAATAGTCACAGTTTTTTCGTTTACGTATTTGCACTGTACTTAAGCGTTTATGAGCAGAAATGTCGATATGTGACAATATCATTGAAAGCCTTCTGTGAACAACTGTGTGCTGATACGTCTTCTGCTACTGGGCAGGAGGAGAGTAAGTACTAACTTGTTTCAAAGAACTGAAAATATTTCATTATGTCAAAAACCTGCTAATTTATCATGAGAAGAAAAATTCTCTTGTGGTTCCAACAGGCATAGCTGTAGTAGTACTTTTCTATCTACTTAATTCTATAGGAATTTTGCTTAATTCATTTATCATAAAAACCTTTTAAAGTCTTTTGACTATAGCTGCAAGTGCGTGGGGAGTATAGTAAAGATACTGAGGGAATGTTCATGCAGTATTTCTAATGTATTAGAGCACGTGACATACAAGAATGTTTTCTGAGTGTTTTTTTTTTCTGTTTTTTCTTTCTTTTTTTTTTTTCCAAAAGACTTCTGCCTTCATTTTGCAAATTTGTATTTAGATGAACTACGTTTTCAGAAGGAACTTGTGTAGAGAATTCTCTTTAAATGGACTATTGTGAATTAATTTTTAAGGTGAATAAGTGTTTCGTACACTTTATGATGTACGAAAAGTAATGTAAAAATCTGTTTATTTTGTAAGCATTGTTTAAAACAACAACAAAAAACCCAACAGCAACAAAACCTCCAAGATATTAAAAAAACCCCAACAAACAGAAAACCAACTCACCAGAGGAAACCTCTGAAAACCTCCAAATGAAACATATATCATATGTCTGTTTTGGCTAATTTGGTCATTTCTAAAACATAAGTGCTTTACATGTATTACTGAATGCTCATGACTCTTTGCAGCATTTTGTTTATCATAGAATCATAGAATTGTCTAGGTTGGAAGGGACCTTAAAGATCATCTAGTCCAACCATCAACCTAACTCTGACAAAAAAAAAAAAAAAAAAAAAAGAAAAAATCACGAAACCATATTCCTAAGGACTATATGAACCCGTCTTTTGAACACCTCCAAGGATGGTGCCTCAACCACTTCCCTGGGCAGGCTATTCCAGTGCCCGATAACCCTTTCCGTGAAGAAATTTTTCCTAATATCCAATCTAAACCTCCCCTGGCGCAACTTGAGGCCATTTCCCCTTGTCCATCTCCTGTGACCTGGGAGACGAGACCGACACCCACCTCTGTACACCCCCACTTCAGGTAGCTATAGAGCACGATAAGGTCTCCCCTCAGCGTCCTCTTCTTCAGACTGAATAACCCCAGCTCCCTCAGCCTCTCCTCATAAGACTTACTCTCCAGACCCCTCACCAGCTTCGTTGACCTTCTCTGGACCCGCTCCAGCACATGAATGTCTTTTTTGTGGTAAGGGGCCCAAAACTGGACACAGTACTCGAGGTGAGGCCTCATCAGTGCCCAGGACAGGGGGGCCATCACCTCTCGGGTCCTACTTACTGCACTGTTCCGATACAGGCCAGGATGCCGTTGGCCTTCTTGGCCACCTGGGCACACTGCTGGCTCATGTTCAGCCGACAGTCGACCAACACTCCCAGGTCCTTTTCTGCCAGGCAGCTTTCCAGCCATTCTTCCCCAAGCCTGTCGCGCTGCATGGGGTTGGT
>JAHREE010155811.1:0-12592 GCA_033628505.1 Tringa tobata | reverse complement strand
CTTTTCAGGAACCTCAAAATAGTGGCCTCAAAATAATTTAGTAGCCAGAAAATCATTATGATACCATGATTTTTTAAAAAATGAAATATCTTTGTCCTCAGGTGAAGAAACCAGGGTGATTCCAAATACCAATGTCAGAACAAGATCAGCAACATGAATTATAATAAAAACATGGAACTGATAGGAATCATCTCGTATGCTTCCCTGTCAAAAAGGGCTCAGCTTTGGAAAGGCTATGACACGTATCAAAAATATTTACATGTCCAATTTGACAGGAGCATCCTGATGGGCCTCTTTGCTACAGAGAGGTGCATTAGGCCTGGAATTTTGCATGGGTTGGCTCTACTAGTAAACCAGACATCACTCCATGCTTGTCAACGCCTACAGCAAAGAGATGCCAAATAGGAATCAAACATCCATTGACTTCATTTGACCTATTCAGTTTGACTCAAACTCTGAACAATGTAGTAACATTAAACTAGGACAGAAATATTGCATAAGATTACATTTAATGCTTTTGTATGTTATCCTTCTCTCCCCTCAGTGCTGTCTTTCTAACTCTGACGGAATAGAAATTCTTAGGAACTTCTCAATGTCAATAGCCACAGAAACTTTAGTTCCTTTCACTACTGTCCAAGCATGGCTTTGAAACCTAACAATTACAATGAAAAGCTTATTAGGATGCCTCAGTAAGCGGATAGATGTTAGTTCCCAAAGAAATTCATTATGATAGCAGCCAGGACTTGCCTTGGTGGAGTCCAAATTCTTTGGCAACTCCCAAGAAGTGCAATCAGCATGTTTTTTACACTTAAATTATCTAATTGCATACCAAAAGGTTAGGCATAGAAAGCCTAAAGTCTAATTAGTGACTTTAAATCATGGAGGAGTGGCTGCCTCAATTTTAAGAGGAAGAAAAGGAAAGAAAGTTAAAATTCAAACAATAACAACTGAGAAGAGGTTAATACATAAAGAACACCTACTTGGCTCCACGGTCAGTTGAGTCCCCTTCCCAAAGACAAGAGCAGCAGTTACACACAGTTAAAATGTGTAAATCAAAAAAGACTCATTTTGCTACTTCTTCTGCATACATTTCCTTTCCAGGTGCTGTAATATGGTTTTGACAGAGCCTGTTGTTCCCGTGCGTTCTTTGTTATCTAATAAGATCTTTAGAGTCTTTTCATGTTTTCTGCTCTCCAGTATTTCCAAAGAGCCAGTAGACTACCAAGCTGCTTCTCTGGCATAACTTACACAAAACAACACCAAAAGCTTATCTGTCCTTAACTGAGCCCTCAAGAGGAGCATATGCATTGAATATCCTATAGTGACTACTAATGCGTGTTTTCTACATTTTGTGTTTGGGGATTCTCAAAAGATTCAGTTGATAAAGTATGTCTCTTCTTAACATCTAAAATGCATATTGGTATCTCCCAAAGAAATCCAACTTTAGCAACAAAGGAGTCAGCTTGTGCAAATTCCAGAACTTTTGGCTTCAACTTATCAAGTATTTCAACAGACAATGAGTGATTTAGATGCTTGAGGCCTAACATCATTTACTGTCAAACATAATCCTAAAGTCTATGCATCTCTGAAAATCTCATCCTATCCTTAGCTACAAAAAGAGAAATTATTGATCAGCATGTGAACCTCACTCAACTGAATTTTCATGTAATATTGCATCAGGATGTCAAAGAGACTAGGTAAGCAGGAAAAACAGAGAAAGAATGATTGAAAGCATTTCAGGGTAGAGGAGAAGATGAGGCTAATACCTTTCTCTTGTCAAATGAGTTGTTCTCTAACACAAATTGTGGGAAACCCGATTAAGTAGTTTTAGAAATTTGAGTAATAAACTGTAAAAGTTTTCTTAAACCAAAAATAACTTGTTGCAGTCTATGACTCACATGCTACCTTCAGCTGATTAGAAACAAATCTGTTCTTGTCAGGAGACGAACCAACATGCTAAGCTATTTAAAAAAAAACATGAGACCCTTTATGTGAGAAACAAAAGTATTATATCAGCATCTCTGCAGATGTCTGAAACGGCAACATCTTCCACCTGCCAGCTTGTTTTGTTGGTTGTTTTTTTCTTGCCAAATTCTACTATTGTTTATGGGATTTTTTGCCTCTTTTTTTTTTTTTTTTGACAAATATCATCTTCAAATCAATATAGACTAATGGTAAAATAGTGGAATCTGGCATTTTCTTCTGGTCCTACATTTGCAACTGAGGATTCATTGGTTGGAAAGAACTGATCTTTCTTCAGAAAAATAACGTTGCATTCCTTTGTCCCTTTGGAATTAGAAGTAGAATTATTAATTGTTCCAAAACAGACATTTACGTCCCATGCAAGGATGTTTTAGGTATGTAAAATGGCATGGTACATTTTGCAACACTTTAAAGACATGCAGACCTCTGAAAGTGTTGTAACAAGTTCTAAGTTAGGCACCTGGATGCCTAACTAAAGATCAACTTAACAAACTCCTCTGCTGCCCTAACATTCACACTCCCACAGAAAAGCTTAGGTGACATCCACCTTTTTTGTAGATCATGAAATTCCAAATGAAGATAGGAAGACCTAAGGTTTGTTACAATCCCAACTGACCACGTCTGTTTTCAAAGCCTAGCCAAATTGGTAGCCAATTTTCATACATTCTAAGTGGTCTTGCATATGAGGCACTTGTGCAACTTTAAGCCCAAGGATATTTAACCTCTTTCCTCCTCTGTCTCTATGCCAGTGGAATTACTAGCCTGGTGGCACTACGAGTGTGCTCATATCAGAGAGCTAAAGATCTCTCTCAAAACCTTCCTCCAGCTCTTAACTGTCAGCTCTTCACTGAGCTGTGCATTCCAGCTCAAAATGAGGCAGTGAAAATCTGCTGGAGGATAGGGCACTTCACAGTAAATTTGGGCAAGAGTGCTATCCAGACTGGGAATCAATTATAACATGTTAAGTAGTCCACACCAGCTGTTTGGGGATCATGGAGTAATGGTGATATACGGAGGTAGCCCAGTTGTTCCTGTGAAGCCTTCCTAAGCAGTCACAGGCTGAGGATTTAGCTGGGAACCCTGGCTGGAGAGAGTGTGCTCTAGGGATTATTGCAGCAGAAAATTCTTACAGTGAACCCAAACCACTAGATTTCTTTGTCCTTCCCCACCTTAATATTAACATAATTTGTAGAAATAAAATAATGGTACTTACTTGGTTCAACGGTGAGATTGGTCCCACTTCCAAATACAAGCTTATCTGTCCACACACTGCTAATTCTTATGCCAATAAGTAACTCTTTCCTCATGATATTCAAAAGTGTTGTAAAAACAGGAGATGAAAACACAGATATATATTCTAATTATACACATGTACAGCCCCTTGAGGATATCCAGAATCTCATTCTCTTCTGAAACTGGAAATGGAAAAACAATAATTGAATATTTCAACTATTTCAAATAGCTCGATTGAGTACAGAATTTCCAAGTTCTCCCTTTCTTCTGTGTTTTAGAACCCCCGTGAGCTCTGTGTTTACAGAATACATAGAAATTAGAAAAGAATGTTCTATATTTCTCCTTAACCATTTTAGTCACCTACCTCCTTTCTTCCCCCAAATATATTGCCTTTTTTCCTTCTTTGGGTTTTTGTAAAGGGACCTGTGTTGTTTATATCATTGTGGTACTCCAACTCCCAAGCACAGTGATATATTTCATTACAAAAACTGTCTCTTTCTTCTTTTTCACTACACAGAATTTTGGATTATGCAGGCAGTCACATGACTTCTCAAGTGGTTTCCGACCAAACATACCATATGAAGAAACATGATGTGGCTTTCAAGGAGGGCATAAAATAATAACAAGAAGTTTGAATTATCAGTGAAAGCATCACACTTCTAAAAAGTCTCATGGCGTTAAGATGGACAAAAAGCAGGGAAAAAAAAAACATTACTTTTAGTGCTGATGGGAAATGGAGGTTCCCGTGATGACAAAGGCTGGGAGCTTGTGACTTCTGGCACCAACAGGAAGGGTATTGCTTCACCTGAAGATCTGCAACTACAGAATAGATTCAGTGCTCTCATAGCAAATGAGGTGTTAGGAAACCTGTCAAACAAGGTGTCTGAGCCCATTGACCATGAGCCACCAGAAAAAGTGGTGAGTGTTAGTAATGAATGGCACCCCCTTGCAAGGAACAGAAGCCCTCTCTGACAGCTGGACCCGTCATCTAGGAAAGTTTACTCCTTGCCATGGAATTGGAGTGGGGACATTGTTTAAAGGCTCGCAAACCTTATTACACCTTCAGGCTATTATCCCCTGCTGCTCTTCATGTGGGCATTAATGATACCACCAGGAGAGCCCTGGAAAGTAGCAAGCAGGCTCTGGGGGTGATGGTCAAGGGCGTAAGGGCCCAGGTGAGGTGGTGAGGGAGAAGGTGGTGAGAAGGAGCAGTGGATGGATCCTTCTGGTCAACTGTTGTTTGCACAGTTGGCATTGGCAAAAGGGACTTTGTTTCTATGACTATGGGACTCTTTCTGAGGACTGAGAACTCTTTGGAAGAGCTGGGATCCACGTGACTAAATGAGACAAAAACATCTTTGGCAACAGGCTGGCCAACCTGGTAAGCAGAGCTTTAAATTAGGAACAACAGAGGAGGAAAAGGATGATCAATAATCAGGTGAGAAAGTGGTGGGAAGGGTTCATATAAAAGGTCTGAGGAGTGATATGAACAGGACAGACTTCATTTAAAAAAAAAGGACTGAAAGGAGTCCCCTTCAAGCGTGTGTCTGTAAATAAGGACGTATCTACGGGGAAAAAGAAAGTCCTCTTACAGTTTCCGGGAAATTAGCATGGTTGGGTGCCTCTTTAAAGTGCCTGTGCATAAACTCAGGCAGTATGAGGAACAAGCTAGAGAAATTAGAGCTCTGCTAGTAGTTACAGGGCTATGATCTCAGGTCCATCGTACACAAGTGGTGGGATAGCTCACATGACCCAAAAACTAAAATGCATTGTGAAGTGCAGGCTAGTGCACATTGTCTGGCTTCCTCTCCAACATGTCCCAGTTTTAACTCCACTGCTTGGTTGCAGAGCTTTGGAATCATGGAGGTGTGGTGGGATAGCTTCCAGAAGTACTATAGTGGATGAAGCCAGACTGGATTGAGAGCAGCCATGAAGAGAATGACTTTGGGGTGTAGGTGGATGGTGGATGAGAATCTTAATGTGAGCCAGTAGTGTGCACTTGGCCACCTAGAAAGGCAACCACATCCCAGACTGCATCAAAAGAAGTGTGGTCAGCAGGTTGAGGGAGGTGATTCTGCCCCTCTTCTCTCCTGAGACCCCACGTGGAGTACTGTGTCCAGCTCTAGAGCCCCAGGCATAAGAAGGACATGGATGTGTGGGAGCGTGTCCAGAGGAGGCCACAAAGATGATCAGAGGGCTGGAGCACCTCCCCTATTAAGGCAAGCTGAGATAGTCGGAGTTGTTCAGCCTCAAGAAAAGAAGGTTCTAGGGTGACCTTGTATTTCAGTAACTGAAGGGGCTCCAGGAAAGCTGGGATGGGACTCATCAGGGATTGGAGTGATAGGACGAAGGGTAACGGTTTTAAACTGAAAGAGTGGAGATTTAGATTAGATATTAGGAAGAAATTCTTATACTCTGGGGGTGGTGAGACACTGGAACAGGTCACCCAGAGAAGTTGTGGATGCCCCATCCCTGGAGTTGTTCAAGACCAGGTTGGATGGGGCTTTGAGCAACCTGGTCTAGTGGGACCAGGGCAGAGGGGTTGGAACTAGATCACAGAATCACAGATCACAGAATCACAAAATGATATGGGGTTGGAAGGGACCTCTGGAGATCATCTAGTCCAACCCCCCTGCCAAAGCAGGTCCACCCAGAGCAGGTTGCACAGGAACATGTCCAGGCAGTTTTTGAATGTCTCCAGAGAACGAGACTCCACCACCTCCCTGGGCAGCCTCTTCCACTGTTCTGCCACCCTCACAGTAAAGAAATTCCTCCTCATGTTTAGATGCAACTTCCTATGTTCAAGTTTGTGCCTGTTACCTGCCTGTTCCCCCTGAGGAACACCACCTGTTACAGACCTCCAACTAGTTTCTGTGCCACTAATCACGACCCTCTGAGCTCCGTCTTTCAGCCAGTTTTCAATCCACTTAATTGTCCATTCATCTAACCCACACTTCCTAAGCTTAGCTATGAGGATGCTGTGGGAGATGGTGTCAAAAGCCTTGCTGAAATCAAGGTAGACAACATCCACCACCCTCCTCTCATCTATCCAACCAGTCATGACATCACAGAAAGCTATCAGGTTAGTCAGACATCATTTCCCCTTGGTGCATCTTGACTACTTTTGATAGCTTTCTTTTCCTCCATATGCTTTGAGATGATGCCCAGAATAAGTCGTTCCATCACCTTTCCAGGGATGGAGGTGAGGCTGACTGGCCTGTAGTTTCCTGGGTCCTCCTTCTTGCCTTTTTTGAAGACTGGGGTAACATTGGCTTTCCTCCAGTCCTCAGACACCTTGCCTGTTCTCCAGAACCTTTCAAAGATGATGGAGACTGGCCCAGCAATGACTTCTGCCAGCTCCCTCAGCACTTGCAGGTGCATCCCATCAGGACCCGTGGACTTGCATATACCCAGTTTACTTAACTGTTCCCTAACTTGATCTTCCTCACAAAGGGGAAGTCTTCCTTCGTCCAGACTTTCTCTGTTACCTCCAAAGTCTGGGACTCCTGAGGGCCGGAATGAGCAGTAAAGACTGAAGTAAAGAAAGCAGTCATCAACTCTGCCTTCTCCGCATCCTCTAAAGATCATTCTAGATGATCTTTAACTGTCCCTTCCTGCTCTAACCATTCTGTGGCCCTATGATTCTATGACACGGCTATGAAGGCAAGGAGGGGGGATTGCCCCTCCTGTGAGGTAGCAGCTGAAATACATGCTTTGGGACGTGTAATGAGCCAGCTGACAGTGTATGGGTCAGGATTAGATTGCAGTTTAGCATGGGTGACACTGTGGTGAGTGACTACTACAGATAACCTGACCAGGAAGACATAATCTTCAGACAATTGAAAGAAGCCTCACGTTCACTGGCCCCGGTCCTCATGGGGAACTTGAACCATGTGAAATGTCTGTCGGCAGGACACTGCAGCAGCGCAGAACCAGTCAGGCAGTTTTCTAGAGTGCGCTGATTAAAACTTCCTGGTACAAGTGACTGATGAGCTGGCCCACCAACTTGCAAATGAGGAAGAATTAGTGGTAGATGTGAAGGTCAGGGGCATCCTTGACTGCAGTGATAATGCAGTGTTTAAGCTCAGGAACCAGACAGGAGAGAGCAATGCAAAAAGCAGTACTGGAGCCCTGGACTTTAGGAGAGCAGAATTTGGGCTCTTGAGGGATCTGCTTGGAAGAATCCCATGGGTTATGGTCCTGGAGACAGGAGAGGTCTAGGAGAATCGCTTCATTTTCAGACATTAGCTCCTTAAAGCTCAGGATTGGTTGGTCTTGACAAAGCAGTATGCCAAGCAAAGGTGGGAGAAGGCCAAAATGGTGAACAAAAGCTCCTAAATAAACTTATGAATGGTAAATGCAAAGGAACCACATGTGATTCAAAGTCCTTGTTCTGATGTCTAGTAAGTGGGAGATTACTAGTGGGAAGTATCCTTCCAAATCGCCTGCTCTTGTTCTTCATGCCTCTGCTTCTGGCCACTGATGGATGAGAAATTAAAAGGATTTTTGTTCTTATCAAAAAAGTGTGAACGAATCTTACCTCCTCTGTGCTGTGAGACAAAGGGAAGAACACAATGCTAAGCTTAAATGGAAACATCTAAATACAGTAGGTTAATCCCCACTTGCTCAACTTGAACTGATGATCAGATGTCTAAAATGATGTGCTTGCAAGATCCAAGATCTGATGTTGAATGTTGGGGAAAATGGTCTTGCATAGAAAGGTCTTTCTGATCCCTGAGTCTTTCTGGGAATCAGAAATGTGTGCATGTGTATACAATTGTCTGAGGAAAAAGACTATATAGGGCATCATGTTTGCATCTTCAAGAAAAGTCATCGAATGAGACAATTTGTGTGTAGCGGTTCAGTCTTTTTCAGTCACTGTGGTACGTAGTCCACACAGTGATAGACAGTTCTACAAAAACACTTGCTTTTTTCAGTGTCAAGTGATGTCTCATCTTTCATGTGGTTTGAAGAGCTGGATTTTATTTTCCTTTTCCTTTTCCTCCACGCTGTTCTACTTTTGAACAATCTAATACTGTTCCAGAGAGGTTGCTATACACTAAAAACAACGCTATCAGCATTGCTTTTTTTGGCAGATAGGGTAGTATTAATCTCTCCCTAAAATATTTTTGAAATTTGACAAAAAAGAATATTGTTACTTTTGAGCTGTTAGAGCTGTTCTCACTTAAAGGACCTAATTACTGGCCTGTCTTTTGACAAGCACCAAGAGAGTTAGGGTGAAAAGTTTTAAAGACTGTCTGGGGACTGGTTACCTCTGGGTTTTCAATTTACTTTCATTCATTATTTTTTTTAATTTAGTTTCATTTTACGTTTCCTAACTGTCTCTGGACCTTCAAGTATTTGTGTTCTCAAAACCTATTTTCATGCCAAATAAATCAGTCTATGATTATGAATTGATCAAAAGTTATTTTGATTGAGCTGATGGTGGTTTAATGGACCCTACCTTGATGTACTGAAGTTGTTTATTTACTCAGATATTCGATTCTTAATATTTCTTGTTTGAGTGCCATTTTCCTAAGGGTCTTGAGAGTTTTTTCCTGCTTATATGCACTTTTGTTCCTCCATTTCTTTGATCTAGTGAACTAGATTATTTGATCACTGAGTTGGCTTTTGACTTTTGATTTATTTATATGTCTTTGGTTGAGTTTGAAGGTAGGAAAACATCTAGTTATAGTTGACTAAACTTGGCTTTTAATTTAATTCTTATCTTACGTTACTGATTTTGATTAATGGTTCCCTGGAATTGTGGAGCAGTTTCTGAACCATTGAATCCAGTTCTAAGACCCAAAAGGAAAGTAACAGGCAATGGTACAAGAGGAAAAGGCCTTAAGTTGCAGCAGGGGAGGTTTAGGATGGATATGAGGAAAAGCTTCTTCACCAAAAGGGTTATCAAATACTGGAAGAGGCTACTCAGGGACGTGGTGGAATCACCACCCCTGGAAGTATTTAAAAGACGGGTAGATGTGGTGCTGAGGGACACGTTCAGTGGTGGTTTTGTCAGTGTTGGGTTGGTGGTTGGACTTAATAATCTTAAAGGTCGCTTCCAACCTAGATGATTCTAAGATTTTATGACTCTTTCACAAAGCTCTAAATACCTCCTGCTACAGGCAGGGTGGATACAGGTGCCTCTCCCACATCCTTTTCTTGCTGCCAAATCTTCCCAGAACAGTGACACCACACCCTGTTTGTGACTGACATCTCAGATGCAGTTAAACAGCCTTTTTCCATTTGGGTGGCCACAGAAACACACCTGTTTTCATGGCCTCCCACAAGCCACATGCTTGGATTTGTTCCATTTAAAAGTTCAGTTCTGCCTTTGTTTTTTTCTTCCCCTGTCTTGGTGCATCCCCTCCAAAAAATTGCAGGAGGCGCTCCAGTACTGCTTGTGACACGTTAGAGAGCACGGTTAGACTGTCTGTGTTCCACGAAGTCACATTGAAAACCTCTCCTTGAGTTCTGTTTCGAAGGAAATGAGAAGAGAGGGAGTCCCTCTTTCCTCTACAAAAATGGCCCAGGCAGATGAAAACACATTTTAGCGGGGAACTAGCAGGCGATTTGTGCATGCGTGGTTGTTTTAATTCCTTCAGCCCTTGCCTAAAGGTCTACACTGCTTCTTTCCAGAAGAAACTACCCTGACCCTTCCAGCATAATTCTTCTTGGCCCCCAAAAATCTCCATCTGTACTTTAACATCATTTCCTTTTTTGGGAGTCTAGCTCCCAGCATGTCCACCTGATTTCATCACACATTTATAAGAGGCTGTGTCCATGGCTTTATTGGCAAGAAGAGCTGGTTCTGGGATACATCTGTCAAGAAAGTGACTTTGCTCTTAAAGGGTGTGGTGGACATTATCTTCTCCTGTGGACAGAACCTTCCCATTCAACATTTCTACCAAGTCCCTGAACTTCTGAAGCCTACAAGGAAGGAGACTAGTGTTCTGGTTTCGGCTAGGTTAGAGTTCATTTTCTTTCTAGTTGCTGCTGTGTTTGGGCTTTGGTACGAGAAGAATGTTGAGGAATGTTGATACGCATATTATTTCAATAGTTGCTAGGTAATGTTTATATTAGTCAAGGACTTTTTCAGCTTCCCATAGAAGCTGAGAGGGAGTATCAACTGGATAAGCTGACTAGGGGATGTTCTGTATCATAGACATCATGCTCAGTATACGAATGGGGATTGGACAGGTGGTAGGGATCCATGATCCCTGTTCAGGAAGGGCTGGGCAACTGATCTTTAGGTAGTGAGAGCAATTTGTATGATTTTATTTTGTATATTCTTTTCCTATTATTATTATTTTTGTTATTCTCCTCTTCCGTTACTGTCCTATTAAACTGTCTTTATCTCAATTCATAAGGTTTTTTTCCTTTCCCCTCCTTTTCTCCCTCTTTTCCCTACCCTGAGGAGAAGGGGAAAGAGGGGAGGGAGGGGCACAGTGTGTGAGCAGCTGCATGGTCCTAGTTGCCAGCTGGGGGTAACTATGACAGGTAGTAACAGAAGAAATAAAGTAGCATTTGTTTTGTATTTATAGCCTTTGCAAGCCATCTGGCATTGGCCTTACAGGCAGTCTGCTGGGTTGAATGGCATTTAGATTAATGCACTGCGGTGATTCTTCCATAGAGTCAAATGTGTTAATCAGGGCAAAGTTTGG
The DNA here is from genome assembly GCA_033628505.1 of Tringa tobata. Taxonomy (NCBI): domain Eukaryota; kingdom Metazoa; phylum Chordata; class Aves; order Charadriiformes; family Scolopacidae; genus Tringa; species Tringa tobata. Next base: position 1,709 of record JAHREE010155811.1, on the reverse strand, counting down.
GGATAACTGACCTCTTATCTCCAGCTTCTATCTAGGACACCCAGGGCAACGTGTGCATGCGCACAAGTATATGGATGCATTTGCATATGGACACATATATGCAAATGTACTTCCATGAAATTCTACACTTCCAAATACAGAAATGAATGCTCAGTCCTCAGGATAAGAACATGTATGTTTATTCACATGAAGCCAGTGCAGGAGCTAGGAATGCAGAGAAGAAATTTTTCATCAAATTCTGAGAGAAAAATCATCTTGGCAGTGCAGTTCCTGGTGCAGTGTCACTCTCTTCTCAGATACAGTTGATTGACTGTTGTTATGTCCTGCTGCAATATTGCTCTGAGACTCGTTGAACAATATGAGGTACCCAAATGCAATTGACTTCTTCCTTTCCATGCTAAAATTTTTATTTCTTCAATGCCCATTGTGCTTCTTCAGAAAACACACAAAACTAAACCTCTTTCCCTGTCATTTTCTGCATGTGGGAGAAACTGAGAGGAATGGAAGAAAATTAGAGCATGTTCATGGTTTTTGTGTGTGCTTTTGAGATACTCTACTACTGCCACACCACCTCTGTCCTTTTCCAGGAAAGTCAGCCCAGACTAGTCTTAAGAGGTCTGAGAAGAGCCTTGCCTTGCAGCCAACCACAACAGACCTGGCTGGAATTAACCCCACTCCTTCCGTTCTGCCCCGGCCCTGCCTGTCTTTCAAGCACTGGGCCCTTCTCCAGCTCTCGGGTGCTGCAGAAATAGGTGGTCGTGTCTGCAGCTGCTGGCAAGAGCACTTCCAGCAACAGCTGGTTCCTGGAGGGGTCTGCAGAGCTGGTGACTTCCTCAAAAGCTCTTGCTCCTGTTATAGTCTCAGATATGAGAGAGAAGCATACAAAATGAAACAAAGAACTCAGAACGTGACTGTGGGAAAAAAGAAGGCAGACTGGATGGAAAGTAGCTTTGCCTTCCAATGTGAAGTCCTACACCTAAGCAGGAATAATTCCACACACCAATACAGGCTGGAGGACTGCTGTCTGGGAAGCAACAGTTCAGGAAACAGCCTGGGGGTTCTGGTGGCCAGGATGTGCCCTTGTGCAATAGAATCATAGAATGGTTAGAGTTGGAAGGGACACAGGAGCTGGAGCTGGTTTTCTAGTGGGACCTGTGCCTCACAGGGGACACACACTGGAACAAACTGTTCCTGAAGGACTGCACCCCATGGAAAGGACATGATGGAGGAGTTTATTAAGAACTGCAGCCAATGCAAAGGACATGCATCAGAGAGGTTCATGAAGAACAGTGTCGCAAGGGTGGAACTCCACACTGGAGCAGAAGAGTGTGAGGAGGAAGGAGCAACAGACAACGTGTGATGAACTAACCACAACCCCCATTCCCCATCCCCCTGTGACACTTGGGAGAAAGAGGTAGAGAAGTCTGCAGTGAAGTTAAGTCAGGGAAGAAAGGAGAGGTGGTGGGAAGGTGTTTTTAGATTTGTTCTTATTTCTCACCTACTCTGATTTCATTGTTAATTAAATAAATTTATGCCCCAAATTGAGTCTGATTGCCCTGGGATGGTAATTGCTGGGTCAACTCCTGGTCCATTTCTTGACCCAAGAGCCTTTCACTGGATTTTTTCCCCCTGTCCAGAAGAAGAGGGGGACTGATAGAGGGGCTTGCTGGGCACCTGGTGGGCAGCCAAGGTCAACCCACCACACCTTC
>JAHREE010155810.1:0-12159 GCA_033628505.1 Tringa tobata | reverse complement strand
CTTTTCAGGAACCTCAAAATAGTGGCCTCAAAATAATTTAGTAGCCAAAAAATCATTATGATACCATGATTTTCTAAAAAATGAAATATCTTTGTCCTCAGGTGAAGAAACCAGGGTGATTCCAAATACCAATGTCAGAACAAGATCAGCAACATGAATTATAATAAAAACATGGAACTGATAGGAATCATCTCGTATGCTTCCCTGTCAAAAAGGGCTCAGCTTTGGAAAGGCTATGACACGTATCAAAAATATTTACATGTCCAATTTGACAGGAGCATCCTGATGGGCCTCTTTGCTACAGAGAGGTGCATTAGGCCTGGAATTTTGCATGGGTTGGCTCTACTAGTAAACCAGACATCACTCCATGCTTGTCAACGCCTACAGCAAAGAGATGCCAAATAGGAATCAAACATCCATTGACTTCATTTGACCTATTCAGTTTAACTCAAACTCTGAACAATGTAGTAAGATTAAACTAGGACAGAAATATTGCATAAGATTACATTTAATGCTTTTGTATGTTATCCTTCTCTCCCCTCAGTGCTGTCTTTCTAACTCTGACGGAATAGAAGTTCTTAGGAACTTCTCAATGTCAATAGCCACAGAAACTTTAGTTCCTTTCACTACTGTCCAAGCATGGCTTTGAAACCTAACAATTACAATGAAAAGCTTATTAGGATGCCTCAGTAAGCGGATAGATGTTAGTTCCCAAAGAAATTCATTATGATAGCAGCCAGGACTTGCCTTGGTGGAGTCCAAATTCTTTGGCAACTCCCAAGAAGTGCAATCAGCATGTTTTTTACACTTAAATTATCTAATTGCATACCAAAAGGTTAGGCATAGAAAGCCTAAAGTCTAATTAGTGACTTTAAATCATGGAGGAGTGGCTGCCTCAATTTTAAGAGGAAGAAAAGGAAAAAAGGTTAAAATTCAAACAATAACAACTGAGAAGAGGTTAATACATAAAGAACACCTACTTGGCTCCACGGTCAGTTGAGTCCCCTTCCCAAAGACAGGAGCAGCAGTTACACACAGTTAAAATGTGTAAATCAAAAAAGACTCATTTTGCTACTTCTTCTGCATACATTTGCTATTCCAGGTGCTGTAATATGGTTTTGACAGAGCCTGTTGTTCCCGTGCGTTCTTTGTTATCTAATAAGATCTTTAGAGTCTTTTCATGTTTTCTGCTCTCCAGTATTTCCAACCTCACTCAACTGAATTTTCATATAATATTGCATCAGGATGTCAAAGAGACTAGGTAAGCAGGAAAAACAGAGAAAGAATGATTGAAAGCATTTCAGGGTAGAGGAGAAGATGAGGCTAATACCTTTCTCTTGTCAAATGAGTTGTTCTCTAACACAAATTGTGGGAAACCCGATTAAGTAGTTTTAGAAATTTGAGTAATAAACTGTAAAAGTTTTCTTAAACCAAGAATAACTTGTTGCAGTCTATGACTCGCATGCTACCTTCAGCTGATTAGAAACAAATCTGTTCTTGTCAGGAGACGAACCAACATGCTAAGCTATTTAAAAACAACATGAGACCCTTTATATGAGAAACAAAAGTATTATATCAGCATTTCTGCAGATGTCTGAAACGGCAACATCTTCCACCTGCCAGCTTGTTTTGTTGGTTGTTTTTTTCTTGCCAAATTCTACTATTGTTTATGGGATTTTTTGCCTCTTTTTTTTTTTTTTTTGACAAATATCATCTTCAAATCAATATAGACTAATGGTAAAATAGTGGAATCTGGCATTTTCTTCTGGTCCTACATTTGCAACTGAGGATTCATTGGTTGGAAAGAACTGATCTTTCTTCAGAAAAATAACGTTGCATTCCTTTGTCCCTTTGGAATTAGAAGTAGAATTATTAATTGTTCCAAAACAGACATTTACGTCCCATGCAAGGATGTTTTAGGTATGTAAAATGGCATGGTACATTTTGCAACACTTTAAAGACATGCAGACCTCTGAAAGTGTTGTAACAAGTTCTAAGTTAGGCACCTGGATGCCTAACTAAAGATCAACTTAACAAACTCCTCTGCTGCCCTAACATTCACACTCCCACAGAAAAGCTTAGGTGACATCCACCTTTTTTGTAGATCATGAAATTCCAAATGAAGATAGGAAGACCTAAGGTTTGTTACAATCCCAACTGACCACGTCTGTTTTCAAAGCCTAGCCAAATTGGTAGCCAATTTTCATACATTCTAAGTGGTCTTGCATATGAGGCACTTGTGCAACTTTAAGCCCAAGGATATTTAACCTCTTTCCTCCTCTGTCTCTATGCCAGTGGAATTACTAGCCTGGTGGCACTACGAGTGTGCTCATATCAGAGAGCTAAAGATCTCTCTCAAAACCTTCCTCCAGCTCTTAACTGTCAGCTCTTCACTGAGCTGTGCATTCCAGCTCAAAATGAGGCAGTGAAAATCTGCTGGAGGATAGGGCACTTCACAGTAAATTTGGGCAAGAGTGCTATCCAGACTGGGAATCAATTATAACATGTTAAGTAGTCCACACCAGCTGTTTGGGGATCATGGAGTAATGGTGATATACGGAGGTAGCCCAGTTGTTCCTGTGAAGCCTTCCTAAGCAGTCACAGGCTGAGGATTTAGCTGGGAACCCTGGCTGGAGAGAGTGTGCTCTAGGGATTATTGCAGCAGAAAATTCTTACAGTGAACCCAAACCACTAGATTTCTTTGTCCTTCCCCACCTTAATATTAACATAATTTGTAGAAATAAAATAATGGTACTTACTTGGTTCAACGGTGAGATTGGTCCCACTTCCAAATACAAGCTTATCTGTCCACACACTGCTAATTCTTATGCCAATAAGTAACTCTTTCCTCATGATATTCAAAAGTGTTGTAAAAACAGGAGATGAAAACACAGATATATATTCTAATTATACACATGTACAGCCCCTTGAGGATATCCAGAATCTCATTCTCTTCTGAAACTGGAAATGGAAAAACAATAATTGAATATTTCAACTATTTCAAATAGCTCGATTGAGTACAGAATTTCCAAGTTCTCCCTTTCTTCTGTGTTTTAGAACCCCCGTGAGCTCTGTGTTTACAGAATACATAGAAATTAGAAAAGAATGTTCTATATTTCTCCTTAACCATTTTAGTCACCTACCTCCTTTCTTCCCCCAAATATATTGCCTTTTTTCCTTCTTTGGGTTTTTGTAAAGGGACCTGTGTTGTTTATATCATTGTGGTACTCCAACTCCCAAGCACAGTGATATATTTCATTACAAAAACTGTCTCTTTCTTCTTTTTCACTACACAGAATTTTGGATTATGCAGGCAGTCACATGACTTCTCAAGTGGTTTCCGACCAAACATACCATATGAAGAAACATGATGTGGCTTTCAAGGAGGGCATAAAATAATAACAAGAAGTTTGAATTATCAGTGAAAGCATCACACTTCTAAAAAGTCTCATGGCGTTAAGATGGACAAAAAGCAGGGAAAAAAAAAACATTACTTTTAGTGCTGATGGGAAATGGAGGTTCCCGTGATGACAAAGGCTGGGAGCTTGTGACTTCTGGCACCAACAGGAAGGGTATTGCTTCACCTGAAGATCTGCAACTACAGAATAGATTCAGTGCTCTCATAGCAAATGAGGTGTTAGGAAACCTGTCAAACAAGGTGTCTGAGCCCATTGACCATGAGCCACCAGAAAAAGTGGTGAGTGTTAGTAATGAATGGCACCCCCTTGCAAGGAACAGAAGCCCTCTCTGACAGCTGGACCCGTCATCTAGGAAAGTTTACTCCTTGCCATGGAATTGGAGTGGGGACATTGTTTAAAGGCTCGCAAACCTTATTACACCTTCAGGCTATTATCCCCTGCTGCTCTTCATGTGGGCATTAATGATACCACCAGGAGAGCCCTGGAAAGTAGCAAGCAGGCTCTGGGGGTGATGGTCAAGGGCGTAAGGGCCCAGGTGAGGTGGTGAGGGAGAAGGTGGTGAGAAGGAGCAGTGGATGGATCCTTCTGGTCAACTGTTGTTTGCACAGTTGGCATTGGCAAAAGGGACTTTGTTTCTATGACTATGGGACTCTTTCTGAGGACTGAGAACTCTTTGGAAGAGCTGGGATCCACGTGACTAAATGAGACAAAAACATCTTTGGCAACAGGCTGGCCAACCTGGTAAGCAGAGCTTTAAATTAGGAACAACAGAGGAGGAAAAGGATGATCAATAATCAGGTGAGAAAGTGGTGGGAAGGGTTCATATAAAAGGTCTGAGGAGTGATATGAACAGGACAGACTTCATTTAAAAAAAAAGGACTGAAAGGAGTCCCCTTCAAGCGTGTGTCTGTAAATAAGGACGTATCTACGGGGAAAAAGAAAGTCCTCTTACAGTTTCCGGGAAATTAGCATGGTTGGGTGCCTCTTTAAAGTGCCTGTGCATAAACTCAGGCAGTATGAGGAACAAGCTAGAGAAATTAGAGCTCTGCTAGTAGTTACAGGGCTATGATCTCAGGTCCATCGTACACAAGTGGTGGGATAGCTCACATGACCCAAAAACTAAAATGCATTGTGAAGTGCAGGCTAGTGCACATTGTCTGGCTTCCTCTCCAACATGTCCCAGTTTTAACTCCACTGCTTGGTTGCAGAGCTTTGGAATCATGGAGGTGTGGTGGGATAGCTTCCAGAAGTACTATAGTGGATGAAGCCAGACTGGATTGAGAGCAGCCATGAAGAGAATGACTTTGGGGTGTAGGTGGATGGTGGATGAGAATCTTAATGTGAGCCAGTAGTGTGCACTTGGCCACCTAGAAAGGCAACCACATCCCAGACTGCGTCAAAAGAAGTGTGGTCAGCAGGTTGAGGGAGGTGATTCTGCCCCTCTGCTCTCCTGAGACCCCACGTGGAGTACTGTGTCCAGCTCTGGAGCCCCAGGCATAAGAAGGACATGGATGTGTGGGAGCGTGTCCAGAGGAGGCCACAAAGATGATCAGAGGGCTGGAGCACCTCCCCTATTAAGGCAAGCTGAGATAGCTGGAGTTGTTCAGCCTCAAGAAAAGAAGGTTCCAAGGTGACCTTGTATTTCAGTAACTGAAGGGGCTCCAGGAAAGCTGGGATGGGACTCATCAGGGATTGGAGTGATAGGACGAAGGGTAACGTTTTTAAACTGAAAGAGTGGAGATTTAGATTAGATATTAGGAAGAAATTCTTATACTCTGGGGGTGGTGAGACACTGGAACAGGTCACCCAGAGAAGTTGTGGATGCCCCATCCCTGGAAGTGTTCAAGACCAGGCTGGATGGGGCTTTGAGCAACCTGGTCTAGTGGGACCAGGGCAGAGGGGTTGGAACTAGATCACAGAATTACAGATCACAGAATCACAAAATGATATGGGGTTGGAAGGGACCTCTGGAGATCATCTAGTCCAACCCCCCTGCCAAAGCAGGTCCACCCAGAGCAGGTTGCACAGGAACATGTCCAGGCAGTTTTTGAATGTCTCCAGAGAACGAGACTCCACCACCTCCCTGGGCAGCCTCTTCCACTGTTCTGCCACCCTCACAGTAAAGAAATTCCTCCTCATGTTTAGATGCAACTTCCTATGTTCAAGTTTGTGCCTGTTACCTGCCTGTTCCCCCTGAGGAACACCACCTGTTACAGACCTCCAACTAGTTTCTGTGCCACTAATCACGACCCTCTGAGCTCTGTCTTTCAGCCAGTTTTCAATCCATTTAATTGTCCATTCATCTAACCCACACTTCCTAAGCTTAGCTATGAGGATGCTGTGGGAGATGGTGTCAAAAGCCTTGCTGAAATCAAGGTAGACAACATCCACCACCCTCCTCTCATCTATCCAACCAGTCATGACATCACAGAAAGCTATCAGGTTAGTCAGACATCGTTTCCCCTTGGTGCATCTTGACTACTTTTGATAGCTTTCTTTTCCTCCATATGCTTTGAGATGATGCCCAGAATAAGTCGTTCCATCACCTTTCCAGGGATGGAGGTGAGGCTGACTGGCCTGTAGTTTCCTGGGTCCTCCTTCTTGCCTTTTTTGAAGACTGGGGTAACATTGGCTTTCCTCCAGTCCTCAGACACCTTGCCTGTTCTCCAGAACCTTTCAAAGATGATGGAGACTGGCCCAGCAATGACTTCTGCCAGCTCCCTCAGCACTTGCAGGTGCATCCCATCAGGACCCGTGGACTTGCATATACCCAGTTTACTTAACTGTTCCCTAACTTGATCTTCCTCACCAAGGGGAAGTCTTCCTTCGTCCAGACTTTCTCTGTTACCTCCAAAGTCTGGGACTCCTGAGGGCCGGAATGAGCAGTAAAGACTGAAGTAAAGAAAGCAGTCATCAACTCTGCCTTCTCCGCATCCTCTAAAGATCATTCTAGATGATCTTTAACTGTCCCTTCCTGCTCTAACCATTCTGTGGCCCTATGATTCTATGACACGGCTATGAAGGCAAGGAGGGGGGATTGCCCCTCCTGTGAGGTAGCAGCTGAAATACATGCTTTGGGACGTGTAATGAGCCAGCTGACAGTGTATGGGTCAGGATTAGATTGCAGTTTAGCATGGGTGACACTGTGGTGAGTGACTACTACAGATAACCTGACCAGGAAGACATAATCTTCAGACAATTGAAAGAAGCCTCACGTTCACTGGCCCCGGTCCTCATGGGGAACTTGAACCATGTGAAATGTCTGTCGGCAGGACACTGCAGCAGCGCAGAACCAGTCAGGCAGTTTTCTAGAGTGCGCTGATTAAAACTTCCTGGTACAAGTGACTGATGAGCTGGCCCACCAACTTGCAAATGAGGAAGAATTAGTGGTAGATGTGAAGGTCAGGGGCATCCTTGACTGCAGTGATAATGCAGTGTTTAAGCTCAGGAACCAGACAGGAGAGAGCAATGCAAAAAGCAGTACTGGAGCCCTGGACTTTAGGAGAGCAGAATTTGGGCTCTTGAGGGATCTGCTTGGAAGAATCCCATGGGTTATGGTCCTGGAGACAGGAGAGGTCTAGGAGAATCGCTTCATTTTCAGACATTAGCTCCTTAAAGCTCAGGATTGGTTGGTCTTGACAAAGCAGTATGCCAAGCAAAGGTGGGAGAAGGCCAAAATGGTGAACAAAAGCTCCTAAATAAACTTACGAATGGTAAATGCAAAGGAACCACATGTGATTCAAAGTCCTTGTTCTGATGTCTAGTAAGTGGGAGATTACTAGTGGGAAGTATCCTTCCAAATCGCCTGCTCTTGTTCTTCATGCCTCTGCTTCTGGCCACTGATGGATGAGAAATTAAAAGGATTTTTGTTCTTATCAAAAAAGTGTGAACGAATCTTACCTCCTCTGTGCTGTGAGACAAAGGGAAGAACACAATGCTAAGCTTAAATGGAAACATCTAAATACAGTAGGTTAATCCCCACTTGCTCAACTTGAACTGATGATCAGATGTCTAAAATGATGTGCTTGCAAGATCCAAGATCTGATGTTGAATGTTGGGGAAAATGGTCTTGCATAGAAAGGTCTTTCTGATCCCTGAGTCTTTCTGGGAATCAGAAATGTGTGCATGTGTATACAATTGTCTGAGGAAAAAGACTATATAGGGCATCATGTTTGCATCTTCAAGAAAAGTCATCGAATGAGACAATTTGTGTGTAGCGGTTCAGTCTTTTTCAGTCACTGTGGTACGTAGTCCACACAGTGATAGACAGTTCTACAAAAACACTTGCTTTTTTCAGTGTCAAGTGATGTCTCATCTTTCATGTGGTTTGAAGAGCTGGATTTTATTTTCCTTTTCCTTTTCCTCCACGCTGTTCTACTTTTGAACAATCTAATACTGTTCCAGAGAGGTTGCTATACACTAAAAACAACGCTATCAGCATTGCTTTTTTTGGCAGATAGGGTAGTATTAATCTCTCCCTAAAATATTTTTGAAATTTGACAAAAAAGAATATTGTTACTTTTGAGCTGTTAGAGCTGTTCTCACTTAAAGGACCTAATTACTGGCCTGTCTTTTGACAAGCACCAAGAGAGTTAGGGTGAAAAGTTTTAAAGACTGTCTGGGGACTGGTTACCTCTGGGTTTTCAATTTACTTTCATTCATTATTTTTTTTAATTTAGTTTCATTTTACGTTTCCTAACTGTCTCTGGACCTTCAAGTATTTGTGTTCTCAAAACCTATTTTCATGCCAAATAAATCAGTCTATGATTATGAATTGATCAAAAGTTATTTTGATTGAGCTGATGGTGGTTTAATGGACCCTACCTTGATGTACTGAAGTTGTTTATTTACTCAGATATTCGATTCTTAATATTTCTTGTTTGAGTGCCATTTTCCTAAGGGTCTTGAGAGTTTTTTCCTGCTTATATGCACTTTTGTTCCTCCATTTCTTTGATCTAGTGAACTAGATTATTTGATCACTGAGTTGGCTTTTGACTTTTGATTTATTTATATGTCTTTGGTTGAGTTTGAAGGTAGGAAAACATCTAGTTATAGTTGACTAAACTTGGCTTTTAATTTAATTCTTATCTTACGTTACTGATTTTGATTAATGGTTCCCTGGAATTGTGGAGCAGTTTCTGAACCATTGAATCCAGTTCTAAGACCCAAAAGGAAAGTAACAGGCAATGGTACAAGAGGAAAAGGCCTTAAGTTGCAGCAGGGGAGGTTTAGGATGGATATGAGGAAAAGCTTCTTCACCAAAAGGGTTATCAAATACTGGAAGAGGCTACTCAGGGACGTGGTGGAATCACCACCCCTGGAAGTATTTAAAAGACGGGTAGATGTGGTGCTGAGGGACACGTTCAGTGGTGGTTTTGTCAGTGTTGGGTTGGTGGTTGGACTTAATAATCTTAAAGGTCGCTTCCAACCTAGATGATTCTAAGATTTTATGACTCTTTCACAAAGCTCTAAATACCTCCTGCTACAGGCAGGGTGGATACAGGTGCCTCTCCCACATCCTTTTCTTGCTGCCAAATCTTCCCAGAACAGTGACACCACACCCTGTTTGTGACTGACATCTCAGATGCAGTTAAACAGCCTTTTTCCATTTGGGTGGCCACAGAAACACACCTGTTTTCATGGCCTCCCACAAGCCACATGCTTGGATTTGTTCCATTTAAAAGTTCAGTTCTGCCTTTGTTTTTTTCTTCCCCTGTCTTGGTGCATCCCCTCCAAAAAATTGCAGGAGGCGCTCCAGTACTGCTTGTGACACGTTAGAGAGCACGGTTAGACTGTCTGTGTTCCACGAAGTCACATTGAAAACCTCTCCTTGAGTTCTGTTTCGAAGGAAATGAGAAGAGAGGGAGTCCCTCTTTCCTCTACAAAAATGGCCCAGGCAGATGAAAACACATTTTAGCGGGGAACTAGCAGGCGATTTGTGCATGCGTGGTTGTTTTAATTCCTTCAGCCCTTGCCTAAAGGTCTACACTGCTTCTTTCCAGAAGAAACTACCCTGACCCTTCCAGCATAATTCTTCTTGGCCCCCAAAAATCTCCATCTGTACTTTAACATCATTTCCTTTTTTGGGAGTCTAGCTCCCAGCATGTCCACCTGATTTCATCACACATTTATAAGAGGCTGTGTCCATGGCTTTATTGGCAAGAAGAGCTGGTTCTGGGATACATCTGTCAAGAAAGTGACTTTGCTCTTAAAGGGTGTGGTGGACATTATCTTCTCCTGTGGACAGAACCTTCCCATTCAACATTTCTACCAAGTCCCTGAACTTCTGAAGCCTACAAGGAAGGAGACTAGTGTTCTGGTTTCGGCTAGGTTAGAGTTCATTTTCTTTCTAGTTGCTGCTGTGTTTGGGCTTTGGTACGAGAAGAATGTTGAGGAATGTTGATACGCATATTATTTCAATAGTTGCTAGGTAATGTTTATATTAGTCAAGGACTTTTTCAGCTTCCCATAGAAGCTGAGAGGGAGTATCAACTGGATAAGCTGACTAGGGGATGTTCTGTATCATAGACATCATGCTCAGTATACGAATGGGGATTGGACAGGTGGTAGGGATCCATGATCCCTGTTCAGGAAGGGCTGGGCAACTGATCTTTAGGTAGTGAGAGCAATTTGTATGATTTTATTTTGTATATTCTTTTCCTATTATTATTATTATTATTGTTATTCTCCTCTTCCGTTACTGTTCTATTAAACTGTCTTTATCTCAATTCATAAGGTTTTTTTCCTTTCCCCTCCTTTTCTCCCTCTTTTCCCTACCCTGAGGAGAAGGGGAAAGAGGGGAGGGAGGGGCACAGTGTGTGAGCAGCTGCATGGTCCTAGTTGCCAGCTGGGGGTAACTATGACAGGTAGTAACAGAAGAAATAAAGTAGCATTTGTTTTGTATTTATAGCCTTTGCAAGCCATCTGGCATTGGCCTTACAGGCAGTCTGCTGGGTTGAATGGCATTTAGATTAATGCACTGCGGTGATTCTTCCATAGAGTCAAATGTGTTAATCAGGGCAAAGTTTGGGGATAACTGACCTCTTATCTCCAGCTTCTATCTAGGACACCCAGGGCAACGTGTGCATGCGCACAAGTATATGGATGCATTTGCATATGGACACATATATGCAAATGTACTTCCATGAAATTCTACACTTCCAAATACAGAAATGAATGCTCAGTCCTCAGGATAAGAACATGTATGTTTATTCACATGAAGCCAGTGCAGGAGCTAGGAATGCAGAGAAGAAATTTTTCATCAAATTCTGAGAGAAAAATCATCTTGGCAGTGCAGTTCCTGGTGCAGTGTCACTCTCTTCTCAGATACAGTTGATTGACTGTTGTTATGTCCTGCTGCAATATTGCTCTGAGACTCGTTGAACAATATGAGGTACCCAAATGCAATTGACTTCTTCCTTTCCATGCTAAAATTTTTATTTCTTCAATGCCCATTGTGCTTCTTCAGAAAACACACAAAACTAAACCTCTTTCCCTGTCATTTTCTGCATGTGGGAGAAACTGAGAGGAATGGAAGAAAATTAGAGCATGTTCATGGTTTTTGTGTGTGCTTTTGAGATACTCTACTACTGCCACACCACCTCTGTCCTTTTCCAGGAAAGTCAGCCCAGACTAGTCTTAAGAGGTCTGAGAAGAGCCTTGCCTTGCAGCCAACCACAACAGACCTGGCTGGAATTAACCCCACTCCTTCCGTTCTGCCCCGGCCCTGCCTGTCTTTCAAGCACTGGGCCCTTCTCCAGCTCTCGGGTGCTGCAGAAATAGGTGGTCGTGTCTGCAGCTGCTGGCAAGAGCACTTCCAGCAACAGCTGGTTCCTGGAGGGGTCTGCAGAGCTGGTGACTTCCTCAAAAGCTCTTGCTCCTGTTATAGTCTCAGATATGAGAGAGAAGCATACAAAATGAAACAAAGAACTCAGAACGTGACTGTGGGAAAAAAGAAGGCAGACTGGATGGAAAGTAGCTTTGCCTTCCAATGTGAAGTCCTACACCTAAGCAGGAATAATTCCACACACCAATACAGGCTGGAGGACTGCTGTCTGGGAAGCAACAGTTCAGGAAACAGCCTGGGGGTTCTGGTGGCCAGGATGTGCCCTTGTGCAATAGAATCATAGAATGGTTAGAGTTGGAAGGGACACAGGAGCTGGAGCTGGTTTTCTAGTGGGACCTGTGCCTCACAGGGGACACACACTGGAACAAACTGTTCCTGAAGGACTGCACCCCATGGAAAGGACATGACGGAGGAGTTTATTAAGAACTGCAGCCAATGCAAAGGACATGCATCAGAGAGGTTCATGAAGAACAGTGTCGCAAGGGTGGAACTCCACACTGGAGCAGAAGAGTGTGAGGAGGAAGGAGCAACAGACAACGTGTGATGAACTAACCACAACCCCCATTCCCCATCCCCCTGTGACACTTGGGAGAAAGAGGTAGAGAAGTCTGCAGTGAAGTTAAGTCAGGGAAGAAAGGAGAGGTGGTGGGAAGGTGTTTTTAGATTTGTTCTTATTTCTCACCTACTCTGATTTCATTGTTAATTAAATAAATTAATTTCCCCAAATTGAGTCCGATTGCCCTGGGACGGTAATTCCTGGGTCAACTCCTGGTCCATTTCTTGACCCAAGAGCCTTTCACTGGATTTTTTCCCCCTGTCCAGAAGAAGAGGGGGACTGATAGAGGGGCTTGCTGGGCACCTGGTGGGCAGCCAAGGTCAACCCACCACACCTTC
>JAHREE010155808.1:0-14892 GCA_033628505.1 Tringa tobata | reverse complement strand
ACAAAATAAAGTATGGAAATTTGAAGTTAATTGCACAAACCACAAAAGGTAGTACAACAGGTAGTAATTTTTTTCTCAAGCTGTATTTGAGAATCCAGACCCAGGACTGGGGCGTAGGTGGGGGGCAATGATTTTTAGCAAGGATCTAGGCAGAGAAACGGAAGGATTCTTTTGAAATTGGCGAAGCTTGGTATTCATGCCATGCCTCTATGTAACAGAATACAGTGTAAAACAGTTAGAACCAAACAAGAAAAAGAAAATTCAGCCTTTCGTAATTGTCACTGAAGCTGACTAACAGAGATGTGTTCCCTCCTGCCCTCTTTTCTTAGTGTGGATGTGGCTGTGGTAAAGACAACTTGTCATTTTATAGAACAGAATTTTTCAAGACTGCCAACACAATTAGTGAAAGTGATAAATCATTAAGAAAGAAATAGAAAAGGATCCTTTAGACTATTCTGCCCACTTGTCAGTGTAGGCTTCTTTCATTTGGATTTCAATAGCAATTGTTTTGCTAATGTTACAAAAGAGTGCATCTTGTTTCTAAGGTATTTTTCAATTTGATATTTTGAATGAACCTTTTTCAGCTCAGTATTTGAATAAATCTGGCTTTTGCAAATCATCAGCAAAGCTCTTTTGGCTGTTTTAGGTCATTGCATTAAAGACAAGTATTTCTGCTTTGAAAGAAAGATGTCTTTTTTTTTTTTTTTTTCTTTTTAACAGTACTACAGCAAAAATACTCTTTTGAAACATAATCAGATATACACTGTTGTCCTCAGCTAGAATTTTTTATTGGAAATATAATTGCATTGTAGACTCACAGAGTGGTTTAGATTGGAAGGGACCTTAAATATCATCAAGTTCCAACCCCCCTGCCATGGGCAGGAGCATCTTCCACTAGACCAAGTTGCTCAAAACCCCATCAGGCCTGGCCTTGGACACTTCCAGGGTTGAGGCATCCACGGCTTCTCTGGGCAACTTGTTCCAGTGTCTCATCACCCTCACAGTAAAGAATTTCTTCCTGATTTCTAATCATAATCAGTTTAAAACCATTACCCCCCATCCTGTCACTTGCTCCCTGATAAAGAGTCCCTCCCATCTCTCCTGTAGGCCCCCTTTAGGTACTAGAAGGCCACTATAAGGTCTCCCCGGAGCCTTTTCTTTTTCAGGCTGAACAATCCTGACTCTCTCAGCCTGTCTTCATAGGAGACGTGCTCTGGCCCTCTTCATTTTTGTGCCACTCGTCTGGACTCACTCCAAGAGGTTGAGGTCCTCCTTATGTTGGAGGCCCCAGAGCAGGATGCAGTACTCCATGTGGGGGTCTCATGAAATAAGAACATATAGTTCAGACTCATTCCCTATGTGGTTCAAAGTCTTTGTATGCTTTTAACACAAATGTGCATGTGTACACATATGCCCCAATAGCTATTTAAGAGATTTACTCTGAGCATTTGTGCTTTACAGACAAAAGATATATTTTCTTCCATCAGCTAATGATTGTCAGTATACACTGGCTTTTAATAAATTTAGGCATAGGATAAATTTATACAAAGAGATGAAATCTGTCGCAAAACTCCTGTTGGATTCCCTTAAGCTGATTTCACTATTTAGTTTTACTCCTTACGTACATTCAAACAAGACTGGAAAAGTTAACTACACGGACTGGTGAGAAAGGTGTTCCTCAACAAATCACTGGAGAAATGGATTTAAGGTGATCCGACTTGCTAGAAAGGTAGAGCTGGTTAAACTTAGTGTGGGTATTTATCAGTTATTCACATGATAAATTTTTTCTTTTTTTTTTTCTGCATCTACTGATAGTTATTAAGTAGTAGGAAAGTCCTCTTCCTCTTACATCTGATACTGCTGCCATTTATCCCCCCTCCCTTTTTTTTGGTGTTTACAGTAGGAGGAAATTAATTTTTATAGTCAAATACAATATGCAGAAGTAAAAATAATTTTAGAGGGCAGGTTTTATTTGCACAAGAAATGAGCTATTTCCAGGCTGTTTTGTTTGTCAGTGCTTTCACTTCCTTTCCAGTTAGTTTTGAAGTTTTGGTACTTCTCAGATGATTGGACCATTGTTCTTTTGAAAACCGATAATAATTTTGTGTATTAAAAATAACACTTTCAGATTTTGTTGCATTGTTGGACAAGTGGGACCCTTCAGTTTTCTCTGAAATGGATGACGGAGAACTGAGATCTAGAGGTGGTGGGGAGAATCTGTGTAATTCAAATGCTGAAGGACAGGATGCAGGCAAGACAAAATGATTATGGTGGTGTGTTGATAAACCAGTGTAGTTTCTGTCCAGCGTCTTTCAGAGTTTTTATCCTGTGATTTACAAGACTGTTGGTTTCGTAAGGTAAGTGACGCTGCAGGTGGCTCTGTGATGAAGCTCACATCTCCAGAGTTTACTAGCTGATGCCACAGGAAAATGCTGAATGTACTACCCGAAGGCAGTGTAACTGTAGACTGCTGTGCCTGAGTAAATACTGTGGGACCCAACGTGGTTATAAAGTCATCTCTATGATTTTGCTGCAGGGAGTGATCAGTCCCAAACTGTAGAGCTCAAGTAATTGACTTGACCCTGTGTAAGAAACCAGCTTTTCCCATAGATGGCTCTTCTTAGGACAAGGATGTGTCTAAGGCTATTTCCCTGATATGATTAGATCAACAGAATGGATTAGCCGTTTGAGATAGAGCAGTAGGGAGAAGCAAAGTGGATTTCTTTTTCTTGCTTAATATTGTTTTATGGCTTTTTTTTTTTTTAAACACAAGTCTCAACAGAAGCATCATTGTGTATTTTTAATCTTCCACCCACAGAAGTTTGTTATGATTTGTGTTTTCTATTTGTATTTATTATGTTTATATATAATATATATAATCTGTCTAACACATACCTAGCTGCTTCATGTCGTCTTAATTTTCCAAACTTCAAACATCCTGTTAAGAGAGACACTGTGCTCCAGAGATCAAAATGTTGCAGTTTATTTACATAAGTGTAACCTTTCTTCTAAGATTTTAGCAAGTTCATCTTTATGAAGAAAAGCAGAAATTAAGGTGGAATGTGAAATAGATGTAACTAATAATCTCTTGCTGTTGTGTTCTTGAGGAGATTTTACTTTTACAGGTACTAGGGAGGGAGAATATGAAGAATACAATTACTTGATGCTACTACTCATCTTCTTATTTAAATTACAGATACTGAAAAATCCACATAAAGATTTATTTCCCATATAAAGGTTAAACATGTGCTTGAGATGAGATTGAGAAAACCAAGCTGGTCAGTTGTGTAGAGGAGATGTACACTCTGATATCTTGGTGTTAATTTTTTATTTTGCAGTCATTTTTACATGCATTTGCCCCTTACCTGGTTTATTTTGGAGACTCTAGGAGTTCTTTTTCCTAGCTAAATTGTGTGACCATGGGAAAAGATTAAGTATTAAAACTTCCATAGAACTTAAAAGCTCAGCATATGCTTTGTGTCTTTATAAATACCCTATATTTATTGCCTGGTTTAGGGGGATGTAGAGATGAATGAAACAAACTAGATTATTCTGTTTCTTTTCATTGCTGCTGATTAAACAGGGAAACTTGAAAAACTTGCTGTAATTTCATTGCTATATTTTTGTTGTTGTTCTTGTTGTTAGAATTAGATTTAACATCAATAAGTGTAGCAAAACAGTTGTGACCTACTTCGGTGAAGTAAGAGAGCTGGTAAATGCATCTTTGGTCCCCTGTGTTTTGCCAGTGGAGACAGGACTGCCCAGAGCTGTGCCAGAGAACAAGATTGTTGATAAATGTTAGCCTGAACAGGAGTCACATGTATTTGTCTGTAGCACGCAGAGTTTACAGAAATAAATAGGCCAGTGGGTTGGTTGGGTAAGTAGTATGTTTTCCTCGGGAGATTATTGAAGGGTAGTTCCAGTGTGTTGTATGGTACAGGAATCTGCTGATAAACTTCACCAGAGTATCAGCAATAGTGAAAATGATATTTAATGTAATGTCCCTTTCTCCCTCTCACTCCTCCCCAACGCAGCCTTGAAATCTAGTTAAAGAAAAATGTTGGAACTAACTATAAGGTGTGTTTTACATTTCCTGCATCATTTTCAAAATAGTACTTTTTAAACACAACAGTCAGTACTGATGGTTTACTGTTTAATCTTTCTCAGTTTTAAAATGCTTTTTAATTGGTTTTATTGGTTCTTGTTGTGTCTACTTGCATTTTCAAAATGTATACAAACTAAATGGGGAAACATAAAATAACCAAGTGTAAATGTTTTTCACAGGTAAATACCTGAGCTGACTTCTTTCATCGAATACTAAGATTGGTAAAATCATGGATACGTACGCCAGGGCTCAGGGCAATCGAATGAAACCACGAATATCTGTGAGAAAGGTAATTATCTGGGTTGGTTTTTTTTAATTATTTCAGAGCTTTTCAGTCTTTATTGCAACAGTCTAATAATGAACTGAGTGAACTGGTTGGTTTGGTTAGGGTTTTTTTGGTGGATGTTTTTTTTTCTTTATATGTTTTAGTTTTGGTTACCTGACATTTCAAGAAGGCAAAGAAACTGCTTTTGTTTATGCTGTGGCATATTCAGTGTAGTTGAACTGGGAGACAGGATTGATTTAAGGACGGGGTGCATGCTTTTGCCTTTTGCTTTAAGGTGATATGATGAAATCATGACGTATTTATTTGCTAAAATTTGCTTTGTTTATTTGAAGTATAACTTGGTTTGAGCACAGATTTTTTGTCAGTATGCGATAAATTAGAAGATAAATATGTAGTGTTCAGTGAAAACTGTTCTGTGAAGTCTGTTTTAAGGGTACAGTGTCTGTGGTATAGGTCCTGTAGAAACTGCTTGAAGACAAAGGTAAGCATTATGGGGCTGCCAGGCAGGTAATCAGTTGTTCCAGGTCCTGATATGGGATGTTAACTGCCATACATTAAGCACTTTGTAATTATGGGTGATATTCTTTCACTTCAAGACATGTGGTATAAAAGCTTTTATTTTATTGATTTATAAGAAATCTCCAGCTCAAACAGATCATTAAGTCATCTTAAGTTCTTAAGCTAAACATAAACTAGATTTTAGAGGACTTTTTTAGTCTGCCCTTTTTTTTTCTCCTTCAATTAAAAAACAAAGCAAACCAAACAAACCAGCACCTCCCCTGAGGTTTTTTGACCTTTGGGTTGCAGAAACATCTTTCTAGTAATGACAGTTACCTAAAATATTAGTTATGTGAACTGCTCAATTAACTGCCATTGAGCATTCTGGACTATGTGGTTCTAGGAACATGAACTCTACCCTTCTCAGGTGTCTTGCAAAACTCTACATTTTCAGATAGTACTGTGGAACTTTCATTCCTTTTTCACATAGCCAAGCACTAGGGTGGTCAGAACTGCACCATGTTTCATCTTTTGTTGATTCACAGCTTGCAGTCTGATTCATGTCCTCTTTGTAAGACTTAACAGGAATTGTTGCAGTACTAGGTCTTAAAAGTCAGGGCACTTCTTGATTTGCTGGCCACAAAGAGGACAGTGCAAAACTTTGAATTGCTTGTTTGAGACAGAGGCATGACAGGGATTTTTATTACTCGGGTCTGTCTTGTTTTGTGCACGTTTGAGGATATTTGTGTTTTTCCTCTGGTACAACTTTGTAAGTTCAAAATCTGTGCTTGCAATTGAAACAGGATTTCTTGCAAGACATGTGACTTCTAAATTTCTGTGAGGAAGGAGCGCACAGGCCTAGCAAGTAGAGCTTTATAGATTGCTTGGGGTTTTTTGCCCATAGTCGATGTATATTGGAAGTACTTAGCTACTTATAAAAACAAATGACATCTTTCAGTTGAAGATTGCCTCTTCTCAGTTTAGGTAAGGACCCGACAGTCTTGGGAATTTGCTTGTTTTCAGTTTTTAATGTAGTTGTGTGTCTCCTAGACTGGGGTTGTGAGAGAACTTGCTTTCATTGTCAAATTGGCAAATTTGAGTCCACTCCTTTGCTGTTACAAGCACAGTTTTGATAAGAATATGAAAAAGTTATTAAATATAGTCTCACAATTAAAAAAAAAAAACACCACACCTCAAGGTGCTGTTTCTAAGTCTTTTTGAACACTGTGCTGTAATAACTAAGAATCTTATGAATTTCAGGCTGAAGCTATTCACAGCAAATTTGTACTTGTTTGTTCATCAATGTCATTATTCTTCAGCTTAATTTTTTTTTTTTTCATTTTGCTGATGCTCACCCTCGTGATGTTTTTACAGTTGGTGATCTGTCCTCTGTTAGCATTGATTTTTGGAAACTGTGTAAACTAAGGTTTTAGTCTGCTTTGTATGAAAGCCTCTACATTCCAGCGATTATCCTTCACAGTCCTACTTTCTGTGCTTGCTGTGAGTTAATCTTCTTTTTACATGTGGATGATACTGTACAAGCAATTACAGAGGATGCCCTTCTCAGTGACTCTGATGATATCAGTTCTTTCACTAAAGAACTGTGTACTAGGTCATATTTGCTATTTTCAGTTTTGTATCACATTGACCATTCATTACTATATCATGATCAAGAAGTCCACTCAGGTCTTTTATTTCCCAGCTTGTGAATTCGCAATTCTATTTTAAAGCTTGCTTTTAGTTTTTAAGGATATAACTTTGTACTTCTACAGTTGTATTTTAAAATACTTTCGCATTGAGCAAGTTCTGCTTGTATGATGTGTTGCTCTTCCTCTTAACTGATGACACCTGCTTACTTTGAATTATCATCAGATTTCATCTACATACTTACTTTTTTCCCCCATTAAATTTATTAATGGTGATGATGCTTGACTTTGCTAACTCCATTTAGGCAAATTCTTTTTTTCCAGAAACAGCTCTTTTAGTAAACTCTCTTTTTCTGGTTTTGTTAACTCTTCAAATATTTCAGCTTAAGTAATCTGTGGAAGTCCAGATAGCTGAGATCTCTCCTCTAAGTCTGTGTTGTGCCTGTTGATTTCCATATTTTTATTCTTTCCATGTTCTGAAATCACAACCATTAATATGATCTTAAAAACATGCATTACTTCCTTCCTCCTCCTCTTTTAAATATGGTATTTTATCTCTTTGGTTATGTAGTGCCATTATCAGTGTGCCACCAGACCTGTGTATATTCTTGTGTGCTGATTCTTCCAGACCTGAAGGAGATTTTTCCAATTGTTGCATCTTTCTTCTTCTCCCACTTCAACTTCTTGTTCTCCAAAATCCTGGGTTTTCTTTCACCTGAACTATAGTAGCTCCTACTGCCACACTCCTGTTCTAGTTATCCATCCTGCCTTTTCTTTCAGGATGTTAAGTTAGGGAAAAATACTTGCTTATTTATTAAGTCTATGTGTAGTAGTTTGTAGCCTTATAAAACCTGACTACTAGAGAATAATAAGCCCTTCTCAAACTGGATTGTTGTTGGTCTTCAGAAAATTAGCAGGTCACATTGTATAACTTTTTTTAGTTACTATTTTGAGTGCTGTGACTGATGAAGTTATTGTAGAAGCTGACAATGAGACATTTCAGCATGCTTGCTTGGCTTCACAAATTACTTTTGTCTGAGATGAATGGGGGAATTACTGGGGGAGAGTCTTTGAGCAATATTGGTATTGCAGGCACCTGTAAATTTGGAAGATCCAGAGAATCAAAGAGAGAGACACAGTAAGCATACTCTGGGAAGTGCAAAAATATATTACCGAAGCATGGAGGTAAATTGCAGCTAAACACGTGGGGACAAAGGAATAGATGAAAGTGGAAATTGGATGAATGCTTCATTAATTTATTTCGTATGACCCAATAATTGCCTTAAATGCATTTTAAAATAGTTCAGCTGTTATTTTTCCACAAAGTTGGCTCTTTCGAATGCTTTAATGTCACTTGACCTTGGCTGTAAGGGCGGTAAGGGCCTTGTTTGCTAACACTCTGAAATGTATTTTACTAATTTCAAGGATCCTAAAGTGAAGTTTCTATTTTGCTTTTGTCTATGTATTCTCGAAATGCTTACATGATTCTTTATCACCATGAGCACAAGCATGGTGACAGTGACCATGCTATAATAATTGTGCCTCCCACGCAGTACTACTAGTACTACTAGTACATTTTTCTTCCTACAGGGGAAAAAAAAATTAAAAAGATATTGGTTTTGTGGTGGGAGTATCAGAAATATAAAATACTCTTTGATTGAATTTGGTTATCTAGCAGTTCTACTGTTGTTTTAGGAGCTATGCAAATTTGAAATAATTTGTCATGAGTTGGACACATTGATTTCTTCACTTTTAACAGGGCAATCATAAAGAGAATAAATAACTGGATTAACCATTTATGAACACCTCACAGTCTTACTTTTCTGCATGACCTTACCACTTGCTAGAGAAGATGACAGTTTTAAAATGAAAAATAAAAGAAGTTTGCTAACATTCTAAAAAAAAAGCGAGAGGTTGTCGTCTTTTTTACAAGCGGAGTGAACCAGTTTTTGTTATTGTTCTGTCGTCTTGTTTTATTTGACTTCAGATACCAGTGAAGATAATTCTTTTGTTCTGCTATGCTTTGTTACACTGGGAGAAATTCTTAGATTCTTAAGCCTTTTTTAGCCATCTGTGAGTGTTTGCATGTCACCATAAGTGTAAATAAAAGAAATGTCACAAGAATTAATTACATGGGATTAAGCTGCAGTTCTTTCATGTTCTTCAAGGAATGGGGAAGGAGAACGTGTGTGGATTTTCTTGGTCTTGTTTGTTTGTTTGTTCCCCTCTGAATTTTGAAGCCTCCCCCACTACTTTTCTTAGCTAAACTTGCTTTTCATCCTTTCTAAGGAAAAGCTGATGGAAAAGTCCCATATAAAGGATGCAAGGAAGAGATGGGACTTGGATGTCTTCTTGGATTCTTCTGTTTTCAAAGTTTGCATGTTCTCACCTTTTTTTTTTTTTTTTTTGTAATATAGAATGGTCAACTTCTTTTGGAATAAAAGTTTTGCTTAAGAAAAAAACTTAGTGTTTCAGTTCCATGTCCTGAAGTAAATTAAAATTAGGACCTGATGATTTATATACAAAGTAATTTGGAATAGTAGGGGAAAAAAAAACAGTAGGGAAACCTATGGGGGCATAGATGAATTGACCCTGTGTCCAAAACTGAAAATACATTGTCTTATATTTTTTTGTTTTTCAGAGTTTTGGTGAAGGTGTACTACACTCTATGAAGTCCCTGCTGCACAGCAGAAAAGAGTTATGCAATGTATCAGCAGAGGAATGTCTAAATCGGGAAGAACAAGATAATTTTATTGAGGTTTGGCATAACCTGATCATTTATATATATTTTATGGCTATGATAGAAGATACAAGATTACCTTGTAGCAATGTGGGAAGTTGCAGAATGGTAAATGTGAACAATGCTGCAAGTTACTAGCTGTAAAATCTGTACCCCCTGTTGTCGTTCTTGAATTCAGTTACCATAGTCTTGAAAAGAGCTGTGACATTTCCAGATGACATTTCTCTGCTTTGTAGGATTTGTGAAACTTGGAAAAACGAAAATGTGTAGATAGATGATTTTGTAAGAACTGTGTAACTGGGTGTACTGGATTTGTGAGCACTCCTGTGATTGAGACTGTATGGAGGGTAGCCTAACAAAGTAGCAAAACAGTTTGATCCAGATCTGAAGATAAAAGTTAAAGTGATTGCTCTTGTTCGCCCTGAGCTCAGCAAATCTGAAGCCTCAACATTGCAGATCTGGAATTCTTTTACATTAATACAGATGGGCCAAAAGTTGGAGAAGGTCTGGAGAGAAGTAGACCTTGACAGAATGCAGGACTGTCTAGGTACATCTCAAGCTGGGCGAAGGAATGACTGGAATTATTTGAGTTACCAGACTAACAGCAGTTTCTCTGAAGAGAAAATAAAAAAGGAAGAAGCAATGAGTACCACTTATCTCATATTAAGTGACTTGGAAGAGTACTAGGTAGTAATTGACGGGCCTGACAAGGAGCTTAGAGAAGGAGAGGTTGACCTGAACTGGCCAGGCAGAGGAGCTGAGGTAGGGAGAAATGAAGCAAAAAAGACTCAGGAAGTGGCTAGGGAAGATTGCTAATTGGATGAGAAGTAGCAGGAGGAAGGGAAGAGGCAGACTGTGTGACCAACAGAGATGAGTTAGGATTGCCTGGATAACACTAGGTTTTTGGGGTCTGGCTGGATGGTGAGGTTATGACTGTATGAAACATTTGGGGAGCAGGCAAGAAGCTGAATTTGTGAAAGGTGGAGAGCTGTGACAGATTAGAGGTAAGGAAGAAGAGCTGAGCAGTGGAGAAGTGGGCAAAAATTTGTCTGTCTGTTCAGACAGACCATGCTCTAGAATGTACGGAATCTGTCAACACCTCCCCACCACCCTCCTTTTTGTCTTGCAGCAAATACCTGACAAATAGCTGGCAATGTGTTTCATACAGCTGTGATGATGGTCCCTGTGGAGAAAGCTAGCTGACTATATTTAGTTACCTTATTAGCTCAAGTGACTCAGAGCCCTCTCCTTGAAATGTAGAAGGGTCAATATCCTGCCACGGAATGAGTATTTTTTTCCTTATGAAAATGTAGGGAAAGACACCTATATGCAGAATAACGTTAAAAGAACATTATTAGGACTGCAAAGATAATTACCCAGACTTATGAAAACCAGAATTTAGGTTTTCCTGTACCATTCTAATTTCTGCTGTACCTGTTGATTATGATAACCTTAAAATAGTGTCTCATACACCATCTCCAAGTTAAAGAATGGAATCTTATAATCATTTAGGCTGGAAAAGACCTTTAAGGTCATCATGTCCAGTCGTCAACTTAGCACTGCCAAGTCCCCCACCAAGCCGTATCTCTAACCACCGCATCTGCACATGTTTTAAATGCCTCCAGGGATGGTGACTCAACCACTTCCTTGGGCAGCCTATACCAGTGCTTGACCACCCTTTTGGGGAAGAAATTTTTCCTGATATCCAATCTAAACCTTCCCTGGTGCAGCTTCAGGCCGTTTCCTCTCATCTTGTCACTTGTTACTTGGGAGAAGAGAACAACACCCATCTTACTATAGCCTCCTTTCAGATAGCTGTAGAGAGCAATAAGGTCTCCCCTCAGCCTCCTTTTCCCCAGGCTAAACAACCCCAGCTCCCTCAGCCTCTCCTCATAAGACTTGTGCTCCAGACCCCTCACCAGCTTCGTTGTCCGTCTCTGGATGCACTCCAGCACCTCAATGTCTTTCTTGTAATGAGGGGCCCAAAACTGGACACAGTATTCGAGGTGGGGCCTTACCAGTGTACAGTGTCCCAAGTACAGGGGTATGATCACTTCCCTTGTCCCACTGGCCACACTACTCTTGATGCAAGCCAGGATGCCGTTGGCCTCGTTGGTCACCTGGCCACATTGCTGGCTCATGTTCAGCCGGCAGTCGACCAACATCCCCAGGTCCTTTTCTGCCAGGCAGCTCTCCAGCCACTCTTCCCCAAGCCTGTAGCACTGCATGGTGGTGGTGTGTCCCAAGTGCAGGACCCAGCACTTGGCCTTCTTGAAGCTCATACCATTGGCTTCAGCCCATCAATCTAGCCTGTCCAGATGCCTTTTATGTTACTGACTGTTGGCCTTTCTATCTCCCTGGCCTACTTCCCAACAACTTTTGAACTGGTGTACTAACTTCAGACATGTTTGAGATATTAAAAGGTGATCATTTTTCTGTGAGAACTGGAGTTTGGGCACAATAAAGAAATCCAAATTAGTGGTGTCATTGAGAAAAAATAGGCAGACTTGGCAGTGGTGTTCTCTCTTTGACAACAATCTCCTGGCCTGTCAGTGTATGTATGGACTGGCTGGCCTTCATTTGTGTGAAGCTATGACTCCTGTCTTGCACAATGTATTACCCAAGGGAGAAGGAAAGGGTTGGAATGATTATCTTGAGGAAGTGGAAAGGGCATGCAAGACAAAAGAGAAAACACCCATTTAAAAAACCCCACTATCACCAAACTACCAAAAAACCCCAGCGTCAACAAACCCTAAAGCCTCCCAAAATGTTCTTCAGAGAACTGTTTATTTTCCAAGTCCTTTACATTGTTTGCTATTTTGCTTCTTCTGTGGAGGAATTTAGTTCATATTGCAGGTACCGTACAGATAAAAAGATGTAGAACTTGAAAGGTGTCATGCAGATAAAAGATGTAGGAGTTGAAGAAAAGATGTAGGAGTTAAAGGGTATGTTGCTCAAACAGGATGGTTTCATAGTTAACACAGTGAATACGGTGCTGGAGACCTGTAATTTGTCTGGAGCTATTTGGAACACTACTGCGAAGCATTGTTTCATTTATGATGTTGTCATAACTGAAATAATGATAAGTGGATGTAAACAGGAAGATCATTTCTGGGTGCATAGTAGCTTCCCAGCATGACACCCCCTGAAATAATTGTCAGATTTTTTTGTGCTTTAGTATTATTTCAGTTTAAAAGAAAGTTTGGGTTTGGTTGTCTTTTTTTTTTTTTTTTTGTCTCACATTGAAATAACGTAATAAAAACTCAAATGTAGTTCAAAGCAGAATTGTAGAATTGTTCTTCAGCCATTTCTTTTTCTAGCTCCATCCTTTTCAGAGATTCTGTGTATGCACATTCTGTGTATGATTATAAACATAATGAAGTTCTTTGTTGTTTTTAAACTTGAGAACCAACTGACTACCTTAGAGTAACAGGGAGTAGCTGCTACAAATTTAGTATGAGCTGTGGCTTGAATACATAAAATTCAGTCTGTTGCATAGTGCCTTGAAATACTTGAATCTAAGCCATATCAAACTTAAGTCCAAATATCAATGAAGTATTTAATCTTTGTGCTTTATTCCATATCTACAAAATGGAAGCAAAATTCATTTTCTTACAATGCTGTTTTGAAAAGAAATGCCTCCGGAATTTTTTTGAGCATGTCAATACCCTATTGATTTGTCATTAGGGAAATAGTAAATAAGAACTGAGGAAATCTCATGTTTTAAACAAAGTTTGAGTAGTGGATATAAAATAAATGATATCTGACACTGAACTATTAAGGTAAGACAAAATACTGACTCTCTTTGTTCTGTTCATGTTGAACAATGCAAGACACCTAACTGTTGACAGGAGAGAGGGACAATATGTGATAAAATATTTCCCTGTCCACAAGCACAAAATACTGAGGCAAAGCTGTCATTTCTGACATATTTCATGTTCCTGAGCCTGACAAGACCTTTTTCGTTGAGGTTGAATATTTTAATTCTTTTACTTTAGGGTTTTGTCTACTTGGATATTGCATGCAAACATGTGGCTGGAGTAATCTGTTGTGTTTTGGCTTTAGGCTAATCTATTTACATGGTAAATTGTATAATATGTTGGCATTATGCTCTCTTCAGTGTATCCAAATGTATCAAAGTTTGTTAGCATGGACAGATTTCAGACGGGAACTGTTTTATATGAGTCCAGCCTGAAGCAAGGACAGATGAGCACTGATCTTTGCAAAATCATGTTTATTTTAACAGATGTAATGAGGCTTGTATGTTTTGCTTGGTGTATACCAGCCAATAGGCCGCTAGAAAAATGTGTATTTGGTGGGTTTTAAATGTAGTATATGCTCTTTAGTCTGATCTGACCTTTCACAATTCAAATTGTATAGCATTACTATTCTTTATGTAAGGTTATGTGCTACTGTTTGAGCACGCTATGCTACCCCAACGTATGGTTTTCATGGCAGTAGAATGAAGCATTGTGGTAAATCCTGCTGAATTTTTAACTCTTCAATTTCTGCGGAAAACAAAAAAGTTATTTTCTGTACTCAATATGTTCATGTATTTATTTTACAGATTACATTTATAGGTTTTGCTGAAGAGATGGGTACTGCTTATATGCAGGTACAGTATATATCTATGTATATCAGAAAATAATGTTTTTCAGCACTGGGGATTTCTTTTAAGTTTTTTAGATGATGAAATTTTGGTGTTCAAGAAATGAAATATGTGTATCTTGAGCATTTAAAAACCTATGTTTTAAATATTGTTGAAAAGTTGAAAACAATTATTTTAATACAATCATCAGTGTTTGATATGTATTAAGAATATTACCTGGGTCAGTCTTTGTATGACAACGATCTGGAAATATTAATTCAAGTGCTTGATAATTCGAGTACGAACTATTTGATTGTCTATAGTTAGGTGGAATTTAGAGAAAATTGGGCTGAATATGTTTATGGAAACTTGGTTTGTACCATGTGGATCAGTAGTGTTTAGGGTGTTTAAAAAAACCCATACTTAAAAAATATATATTTCATATATATATACTTTTCTATATTAGATAAACCTGGAAGTTATCCAACATCATGCTTAAAGACGTGCGTTGTCCTTGTTTTCATAATGGAGGCTAAACCACCTTTCCAGCAAAGCACACCAAGAACATGTAGAGATCCATTGAGAACCCTTGTTAGCTAAGTTCGGTGTTCTCTTTTTAGTTGCCTACCTTGTAGGATGGGTAGCCGCTTTTCAGCTCTTACAAGATTTTCCTTTGTGACAGTGGAGTTTCTTTTGGTAGAAGAGTGAGCTGGAGATGAGTGTGGACTGAATTAAAACTTGTTTACACAAGCTTTACACCACAGTTCGCGAGAGTAAGTGGGAGATGGGGCAAGAAATGGGAGAAAAGAGAAGCTTTACCAAAATTAGCAGCTGTTACTATTTAGGGGCGATATGTCATCAAAACCATTATCATTTACATGTTATTTTTTTCAATTTGGATTCTCTGTGTTTGTATATTTAAATCAGGAGTTGGCAGCTGTTTCTTCAGAGCTTCCAGATGTTCTGAAATCGCTCCAGTTGAGCAAACTAAAAGAAAATGAGGTTCTGTTTCTAAAAGATGTAAAGAAA
>JAHREE010155789.1:0-12495 GCA_033628505.1 Tringa tobata | reverse complement strand
GTAAAGCACTCCCGCTGAAGGACCCAGCATGCAGACCCACGTCTTGCTGTCAGTGGCCGCCTGTAAAAGCCTGTCAGTTATTTTTTAAAAGCCTGTGTGCAATGAGTTTAGGCTCTGCTTTGCATCTCTCCCTGTTTTATTATTTAGCGGGTGGCATGGGTTCCTTTTATGCAACGCTAGGTACGAAGATATGCTTTGCCAAAGAGGCCCTGGGCATGAGGGAGCTGGTACCAAGGCCAGATTCCCAGTATTTCACTAATAATTTCAGCGTAGCTACCTCCAGTTAAATGAGCTGAGGACCCAGCCTAGAGCTTGAAACCACTTGCAATGAGAAGAAAGTATGAATTGAATTTGTTATTTTACTTGTACCTTTCAAATAAGATCTAGAAAACACAGTTCATCCCTTCTCTATATGGCTAATGCCCTTTTTTAATGGTGACCTCATCCAAAACTGTTGTTTCCCTTCCTTGTCCATAACACTGGACAAGAAAGTACCTTACAGCTGAGAAAAAAAAAAAAGGAGTACCCAGGGGAAATCAGTCCTTGGCTGAGAGACATTGCTTGTATGAGCAACCAGGATCCAGTCAGCATGTGCTGGGGAAACAAACCTGTTTCTCTTCACAGACCTCTGATGCTTGACAATGGGATCTCAGCCCCACAAGTGTCCAAGGTCAGCCGGCATTTGTCCATGGACCCCCTCCATGACCCCTATTTCATACAGTCGGTAGGTTGACACCAGCCTTTGAGCTTTGCGGGATTTCTTTGGCCAGGGTGGAAAAATGTTTGAATCAGTAATACAGAGTAGGCAGTTTGGCAAGAGTTTGGCAGCGAAGAAGAGGTTTGCAAAGCTGAGTGACGTTATTATTTCTTCAGTTCCCCTGTTGCAGGGAGGGGTGTGTGCTTGTGTACACTCATGCTGTCGTGTTCATGTGGGAGGCTGGGGGTTGTGGGAGGGAAAGGCAGACCCCAAACACCAAACTCTACATGATCTTACCCCAGACTGGCTTACCTCAAGGGCAGAGAGGAAGAAGTATGTTCTAGAAGTGATCTTTCTGACCCAAGCCAGATTTTTGCGGTTGCTGACGGATGCCCACCACCCTGATCCACCAAAGCAGACACCAGACATAGGACATTTATGGAGTTAAGATACTTGATCTGGCACAAGAGACACATACTCCCCTGTTGGGCTGGGTCAGAGCTTTCCCTCCAGAGGAAGCTAAGCAGCCTAAGCAAAATGCCAGGCATGGTAAAACCTCTCAGTAGCTGACACTTCAGTCACAGTGCTTATTTTACACCTGCACCTCTGCGTGGTTGGAGGAAAGACCAGAGGAAATTATAACGTTGCACAGTAGATAAAAGCTTTCTTGGTTTCCATACAAGGAGGACTCAAGGGCACAGTGAATAAACCCTAACTATCTCAGATAGGAGCTTGGGCTTGTTCTGGTCCTCAGAAGAATAAATCTATATGGTTTTTACTTTCCTCTCAGCCGTCAACAGAACCTGCCTCTTGCTTAAACAGCCCTGCAATTTCTGGTGGACCCATCATATCTGATATTACTGAAGCCTCACCTTCCAACATAATAAATATGCAATCCCCTCCTGAAAATTACAGGTAAACACGGTTGTGATTAAAAACAAAGCAAGTTGGGTATGGACATGCATAACTTGAAAAGAGATTTTAGTGGCTGTAATTTTACCAAAGCTCCTGTCTGATTCGCAAACCTCCATAGAGGTGGTGTGCTGGAATATTTTTTCCAGTTTGAAATGTGGGTGAGATTTTCTGAATTAGGGAGGGATAATAACAGCGGATAATAACAGCAGATAATAACTTTCAAAACAAAGTAATGGATTTCATGCTAAGAACTTCCACTCAGGTTTTCTGAGAAGCATTTGATGTTTCTTTGTATTTTGTTCTCAAGACAGGGGCTGTCTCAGACTTTATCAAATAATGAGGTACTAACACTTGTTGAGTTTCTTGAGAGAAGGGAAGTTTCCTTTCGGCTTTGACAAAGAAGAAACAGAATCAAACTGTACATCTTTCTGCTAATGAGAACAGAAAGGTTGCATCACAACAACTTCCAATGTTTGACAATTTTTCTGTGAAAAGGCCCCAGTAGCTTAAGAACTGAATGCAGAGGTATCTTAATGCTTATCGCTTCCTGCCACCGACATGCAGTGTATTTAGGGCTGGCAGCAGAACAGCTACAGCTACGTCAGGGGAAAGTAAGCAGACAGATGAATCATGGAAACATTTTCTCAGGCATACAGGCAAGGCAGTTATACTCTAGAAATTGCCTGTATATCTGTCTGTCAGTTGAAACCATAGCCATAAAATTAGCTAGAAGCATGTAAAGAGCTCCAGATTTAATTAAAAAAAAAAAAAAAAAAAGCCAAACGAAAAACCTGGAAGCCATTTCTAAAGCAGAAAAAATTTAATATATAACCTTCAAGTTAAGTTGCTTATTTCTACTAATTACTGAGTGCCATCTGGTGGCCTCTGCTCTGTGCGGTGTCTGCATGAGTTGAGAGTGTGAGCCAGCCACAGCCCTAATGCGTTCGGGAGTGCAGTGCTTCCTAAATCAACATGAGCTTCTTGTGGGAGTTCAGGACTCAGGAGATGGGAAGACAATCTGAAAGGAATTCAGAGAAAGATTTTGTAGTGTCACACACCATCACATACCCGTGACATGCTCGTGTGCTGTCTTGCAGCAAATTTAGTCAAAGGAAGTGTTGTAAGATAATATTTTTCGGTATGGTTTTCCATGCTCTGTGCCCGATGATCTGTGTACCCTTGTCACTTTGGCTCCACTTGTGCAGTTTCAGGGAGAGCTGTAAAGTCTCCTGTAAGTGGTACAGAGCAGATTTTTACATAGAAAATGCCACTATTCAAAACTTCAATGTCATATGTCTGTCTAGGAATCATAGAATGGTTTGGGTTTAAGGGACCTTAAAGATCATCCGGTGCCACCCCCTGCCCTGGGCAGGGACACCTCCCACCAGACCAGGTTGCTCAAAGCCCCATCCAACATGACCTTGAACCCCTCCAGGCATGGGGCAGCCACAGCTTCTCTGGGCAATAACGTGGAATGCCTCTCCCATTGGAAAAAGGCAAACATCTGCTTCCAAACAAGTGAAACATCTGACTGGGACTGTCAGCTTCTGCTCCAAATCCTGCAGGGCCACAAGACCCCACCTGTGTCACTGGGATCTCTAGAGTGCTTTCTGGTCCAGTCCTAACTTCAGTTCTTACTCATCCCATTTCTGTCTCTAGGGTGGAGACTTTTCTTTTTTCAGAGGAACCTCTCCAGCCTGGAGACCCTTTAACCTGTCTCAAGCTCACAGTCATCTGAGGAATGATGAACACATGGAAGTGTATTTCCCATATTTGCAAAAAAAAACTGAATAAGGCAAATTCACTATAGCTATGACTAATGAAGTGACTAAAGATATTCCAGCTGAGCACATTTCTGGAGCTTGCTGGAAAGACAACAAGGTTGCTGGTTTCCTTCTAGGAGAATGGAAAGACTCGGTGGGGCAGTCTCATGGGAAGTGGAAGCAAGCTCTTGTGCTATTGCCCTTCCCAGTAGCACAAAGCCTTTGTGGAGCAGATGTGTGCGTGGTGCTAACTCTTGCCTCTGATACAGAGAGAAGTGCCTCATGCTGATCAAGGAAGAGCCAGTCAGCCCTGGAGTGAAAGCCCCTGCTGAGCCTGATGTCCCCCTGCCAGGCTGCCGGGCTTGCTCCGAGCCCCCTGTGCTCCCAGTTGCCATGGTTCAGTCTGTTTTGGAAGGCAAAGGGAGCTGCGGTGCAACCCCACCAGGGACCTCGCAACCACCTGAGAGAAGAGGCAGAAGGACATTGCTGGACAGGTGAGGGGAGCTGTGGTCCTGTGTGTTTCATGGCCCTCCCTTCCCGTTAGCTGGCAGGAAAGGGAGGTTGGCTTTAAGTCACCTAATGCAGCCTGGTGAGCTCCATCCTCTACCTGCGGCACCTGTTTAGAGGACCCTTGAAGCCCAAGGGACAGTTCACAGGCATAGGGGGTTCTGTGGATGATTTGCTTGAAGGACCCATTAGAGAAAGAGCTGTCAGAGCACGTGCATCAGAGCCACGGGAGCAGGAAGAGGTTTTTTGCAGTGAGAGGGATTTGCCCAAGGTCCAAGTGAAAGCTGGAGCCCAGACCAGCATCCATGACTGTGGGCTTGCGGGCCACTGGATGGCACTACATCTCCAGTAGCTTCTGCGCCCTCTGTCATTTGTTTTGTTGAGTCTAAGGGTGTCACTTGTGTGCCAGTACGCAGTGATGGAAGATGACAGTCCAGCATCATCATAACCTCTGCACCTCTGAAGGTACAATCTCTGTAGGGGAAATATGTGGTAAGGCATCAAAGCAGTTATCAGGCCCAGGCTTGGGCTTGAGAGGGAAATAATTTGCCCTCTTTTCTTTTCTTCTTCTGTGCTGTGAAGTCAAATAGACTTTTCTCTTTAGTTCTGTTTTGCTTCAGTTCTCTTTAGGCTCTTCTCCCTTTGCATCTCCTCCTACCAACTTTCCAAGGTGACTTTCCTGAGTCAGCGCTAGGTTTGTCTTCAAGGGGCAGCCAGTCCCTTTGGCACTGTCACATGGGCCACACCTTTCTGGGGAGGTACTAGGGAGCTGACACTGCGAGAGAGCTCGGCTTCCCCATCTCTGACTGAGAGTGAAAACCCACAAAACTCAGCTGCACCACTGTGCTTTTCTCCTTTAACTGGAGGGGCTCAGTAAAATGCTGTGCAGTCCAAAGCAAGGCCTTATAAAAGCCTATAAAAGATAAAAATCCCACCTTAAACTCCTGAAATAGTAAGTGAGGTCACTCACGGGGTTTAGAGCTGGGAGTTTGTCTTCACTGAGTGCAGAAGTTTCATACAAAAGGATGGAGGGTTCATTATTTTGAAGCCAGGGCACCCAAGTGTCCTGTGTGTGACAGTCACGCAGAGAGTGATGTCCTCTTGGAAGGGGGTGTTAGCACAGTGTCACTTTTGGAGCTGGTCTGTCGTGGTCTGAGACAGGCATCCCAACAGCACCAGGTGGAGGGTGAGCGTACAGCAGACTTCACCAGCAGCGGGAGAGCAGGGTGGCAGCTTGGTGGATGAAGTAGATGTTAAATGCAGAATTCATTCTTTATGGCAACTGCAGAATGTGGGGACAACTCAGGGGAACACCCCCCCACACACCCCCCTCACACCCTCACACTCAATAGACTTAACAAAAAGGCTTCTGTTTTCCTTTAGGTCCTTACGGAGAACTAAATTCCTCCTTCTTAACCACACTGGCTACTTAAAAACATTTTATTAGAAAAAAAAAAAAAACGGACTGAAAAGTCTTTTAAAGACTCTGGATTCTAAGAGAAATTTTGGTAGCTTTTTGGGGTGGTTAAATACAGCAGGGCCTCACAGCTGCTCCTTTAGCTGAATGTAAATGCAGTAAATGCAGCCTGCAGGTAAAAGTCACTCCTCTAAAAGCCATTAGTTAATAGTAATTCAGGCATCTTGGACCCAGGAGGATGGGAATGCAGCCCGTTCTGCATCCCAAGTGCCTCTCTAGAAGGATTTATTCAAAGGAAAGCTTTAATTTTCCCAGTCTTGAAGAGATGTGCACAGACTGTCCATCCCAAAACCACACGTGTCACCAAAGAGGAGTAGTCTCAACTTGCTTTACCATCACGAAGTCCCCTCTGTGCTCTGCTGGATTGTGCTTCTGGGATTAAATGAAGTTATATGGCGTAAACCCAGACTGACAGTGGGCTCTTGGTTTCCTAAATGAGATTTAAGCATAAACATCATGTTGGAGGGCTGCTCAGTCCTGCTTTCTGTACGTATCTATGCAAGTTCTCATTTGTGGCAATGTTTTCCCCTTGTTTTTTTCTCAGAACAGATATTCCAGACCCATTGGAAGGCACGGACTGGAGTTTGGAAGGGCTGCAGCTGCTGCTGAGGAGCCAGCAGTATGGGCTGGAGCCTGCCAGCCTCTTGGATGTGAGTGTTGCGCCCTCCCTGGGCACAGCTGCGGGCAACGGTCGGGGAGTTCCCAGCAGCACCTTTGGGCTGTAGATCAGATGGACCATGCTGCTTGCTCTCGTGTGGCATGTCATCTGTCACGTGCCGCCAGCAGAATCACAGCTCTGGTTTGACCTGCTCCTATAAGCAAGATTTCAGACTTTATGATGCTTTTTTTACATTTCTTTTGAAAATATACATATTTGAACTTCTAGGAGAACAAAACATTTGGTAAAGACATCATCATGAGACCTAACACATGTAGATAAAATAGGTTTAATACAACTCTCTAGTTAGTTGGGTAAGTTTTTTGGGTGGGTTAGTTTATTTTCTGCATATTCTGCATCTTAGATAGTCCTAGATACTCTACTACCTTCCCCCTTTCCTCATGTTCTGGGAAGTGTAGGTGATGTCAAATTCTCTCTCGGCTGAGATATTTATCTGTTTGCAGTTTTCAGGTCACCTTTCTTTAGAATACTGTTTTCTTAAGTATATATGAAGCAATATGAAGGTTTGTTTCTTTCTCTCTTTCACTCTCTCTCTCCTTGTATGCAGTTAGTATATGAAAGGGTTTTGTCAATAATCAAATAATTACATAGCAAAAGAAAGTAGATGTCAAAGATACGCTTCCTTAAGGAGGTGCTTCAGATGCAGGCACATGGTAAACTTGCATGGATAAACAGGAATGAAAAATCATCAATCTTATTCTCTTAAAGCCACTTCCTATGTCTATGTTTGTTGCTAAGTTTCTATGATTGATTTTGACTTTATGGAAAGCTTTTCTAATGGCCTGCTCTGTCCCTGGCTCTGTCAGCTTCTGTTTCTTATTTTTCATTAGGAGGCGTTTTCCTGTTACTGACACACTTTTCTCTCTCTGTGCAACTGAATATCACAAAAGTGAGAATGAATCATAGAACTGTACCCCAGATAACAGCTCCTTTTCTCATATTGCTCACACTTCTCAGGAAATTGCCACTGGGGCATTGATGCAGCAGTGATCTGCACTCTGCTACTGCCTTTCGGAAGGCTTTTAAAAGCCCACATGAATCTGGAAGTGTCCTAGGATGCACGAGCAGCAAAAAAGGGCTCTGACTTGCATGTGCAGTGACACAAAGAGCTGCCCTGGCTTATGGTGTGACTGTGGCACTGGGTGCCTGTGCCACCCCTCCAGTGGCAGGCAGCAAGGCTGGCAGATCAGCACGAGAGCTGGTCTGGCTCTGCTACAAACCAGCACACACAAGCCTGTAGCTTTGGGTAATTAATGTGCCAGAGCTTTGGGTAGTGTGCCAGAGCAGCTGGGGCACAGCCTGGCATCTCCACAGACAGCTGAGGACATGAACATCTCCAACTATTACACCTTTCAGGGCTCTAATTTTATTCTTCCTCCCAGCAGGTCTTTAATCCCAATTTATCTTTGAGTGAGTGGAATCTGACTGAAGTGGAAGCCAGTCTGTCCCCGGTAAGAGACATGTATTTCTGATACAATAACAATGCAATTATTAAGTAGACCTTGTGCATAACTGAAGAAGGTGTAGTTATCTTATAGCCAGAGAGAAGAGTGTGGTAAAGCCCAGGATGTCAGCATCTCCTGAGGGCAGGCTGGGAGCATTATCTTATCTTACTCGTGACCTGTCTTTCCTCCCCAGCCAGAGCTTGTTTCGAGACGTGTTGGTGTCCTGGAGTCTCTGGTTAAAAGTGGCCGCTCCAAACTTCCTCTTGGTGTGAATGTCACCTCCTACTAATACCATAGATCCATAAAGTGTCTTTGTGCCAAAGCCCTTTATAAAGTGCAGCCATCCCTGAAACCACACAAAGTTAGAACAGAGGTTCACGCACACACCTATGGAAGAGACAAGGAGTAATTCAGTTAGACAGTGTTTGTTTGGAATTTACATTGACATTTCTGAAGAGGATATGGCAATACAGTAAACAGTGAAGGAAAAGTGAGTGTCACGACTGGGATTATTTTCCTTCCTGATAGAGGGTGAATTTTCAGACCCGTCACTGCCAGCCAGATTGGAAAAAGACTCGGATGGATCTGCCATCTCTACTGATGTGCCAGCAAAGTCTAATCTATTCTAATGAAGTGCAAAAGGTCTCTAAACCTTCCTCACAATATCACTATCCTTTCTAGGCTTTGATTTAATAATTTTGAATTTACTGGGTAACTTCACCTCCTGAGCATCAGGAAGGAGAGTCTCTGAAGAGACATAGTGTTAGCAAGTCTTGGAAGCAAGGGATGGTCTCTTTTAAGAAGGATTGCATGAGACAAAAAGCCAAGAGGGAGCTGCAATGTTCAATAGCTCAGTCCTGGAGTCCTCTGAATTTCCCAGCAACTGGTACAGCGCACCCTTAGGCTTGCTCATCCTCCAGAAAGCCATGAGCATAGAGAAGCCTGGAAGCAGCGACTCCACAGCTAGCAGCGACTCCGTGCAAGCAAAAGCGAGTTTTACTTTAAAGGAAGTCATAGGGAAATGGAAAGAAAATTCCTTTCTCATTTGTTGCTGGCTGCAGAGGGCTGTGGGTTTACTTTGATGGCAGCCAGGCAGGGACAGCCACATTGGCACTAGCCTGGCCTCCTCATGTTAGAGGACCTTCATTAGCCAGTGCCAGTAGAGGATTACATCTCCCTTAGACCTCTCTTTCAGGCATATCTGCCCTTGAGCACATGCTTTTGGGTATTTTTTGCGACAGGGAGGAGGGTCAGGGACAGGACAGCTTGCCTTACTGGTGGATGTTGGGCAGCGTTGATGAAGCACTGATTTTCAGAAACGGCCTAGTTCTAACGAGCTCCCCTGTCTTTGTATAATTGCACATTGTAGTTTATATTTTTGCATCAAGATGCAGCGACTCACAGTGGACCTGGAGAAGAATGCGACTGAGCTGTCCTCAAAAGTGTTCAACCCACCCTTTAACAATGCCTGCCCAGGTAGGAGCACCAGCAGCTCTCGCGGACTGGGAAACGGGGATGTAATTAAGGTGTTAAACGTGTCAGCAGGTAGATGCAACGCCCGGCACTGACCATTTGCCACTTTGAGGGAGCAAAACACATTTGTTATTTTACTTTCATGAGTGCCAGTCAGCCCTGCTTCCACAACAACTCCTGAGCTGGTTACTGAGCAGTGGGAAACGCATGGGGCATAAACAGAGGTTTAAATGTAACCGAGCTGCTTCTGCTCCCGTTCGGGTCCACATCGTGTCTATCAGTGTCTCCGCTGTTTCTCTGCCTTTTCATCACCACCCAGGAGCAATGTGGTGATCTAAGTGAAGTAGGGGTGGCAAGAGTTGTATGGGTTCTGTGTTTCCTCTGTCTCCTGCTGCAGTGGAGGTGACCCAGTAGCTGCTACAAGCCAGAGGCAAAGGTTGTGTTTCAGTTTCTCCTGACCTTTTACCAGACTTCAAGGGAACTGTCCAGTTGATATTCTCCCCCTCACTGACTCTGATAAAGTGTGTCATTGGCCATAGATATGAATCTAGAAGTGTTTTCCTGGTCTTGGAATAGTGATATATTATTATTATTATTTTCATGTGTATTCAACTGGGCTAGACCTGAAAGAGAAGCTTTTGTGAGCCTTAGTTTGGTGCTGTAGACACCTCATCCCACCTCAGAGTTTTGATGTATTGTGTGTAATTCAAGGATCTCCAGTCTCCACCTTAAGCTCAGCATCTTGCATGAACATCGAAGGTGTTAAAAGCCCAGCCATAATGGAGAGAATTCTTCTGCAGGCTGGGGCTGAACTGCACAAGAGGAGCCTCTCCTGTTTGCAAAGCCTTTATGGTCCATGCATGATGCTGAAAAAATGGGGCAGTTGGCAGATGTCTCCTTCTGCAAAGATGAGAAAAATCAGACTGTTCTTGAGTGAAGGAGAAGCTGCTCTTATCCACTTCTCAGAGTCTCCAACCACTTGGTCATCCCTCTTTCACTTCCTGTGAAGTATCTCAGCACTCAGGCAGGACCAATCTTGGCAGCCTGCAGAGATTCCCATTCATTGTAATGTGCTTCTGAGTGGGTCCAACTTTGATTCAAGCGTTTCCAAGCATTTTTTGCCTGGAGTGAGGCCCCTCTTCTCCTTTTGCAGTGGGAATTTGCCACTTTTCAGTTCTACATACGTGAAGTCTGGTAACTTGCCTTCCAGAAACTGAGTTTTATGTTGTCCGTTTGCATTCCTAGAGAAAGATGTCATTCTGGAAAATGCCCAGCAGTTCCTCATTGATCGTCAGTCAATCTATGGAAACGACCTCATCAGCTTGCCTGAAAGTTCATCGCTTTGTGTTCCATCTGAAAATATGACTTCCTACTTGTCCTCTGTGGGTGTCCAGGGGGACATCCCACTAAACCTGAGCTCTTCACCTGACACCAACCAGTGATTTACCTTCCAAGAAACAATATCTCTCTCCCACCCATCCAAGCATCCACAGGTTGGCATGTAAAGAAACAAACGTGACTCAGAAATCCACAAGAGAGTTTCTTTTTGTGCCCTTTCTTTTTTGAGTAGATGAAAATGGTCAGTAGCTGTTTCTCCCGGCACCTGGATTTCAGTGTTTGTCCAGGATAATAACTTTAAAAGAAAATGCTGCTTCTGGCGCTTGCTCCTACGGGGAGTGAGAACTTGGCAAGATTTTGTTGTGGTTTTTTTTTTTCTTAAAAATATTTTTAGAAATTTCAAATCTTCTAATAAAATTTAAGTGAAGAGTCGCTTGAAAGTACATCAGGGACTTCATAAAATAAAGTGGTCCTGACTAGTGTCTGCAATGTCAAACTGTCGGATTTTTATCGGGGCAGCACAGATTAGCTAAGATGCATGATCCTTCTGGATGCTGTTTGTTAAATAGGAAAATAGTCGAATATGCCAGTACAATGCTCTAAAAATATTCTGTTACCCATCTTCTAGTTTTGTTGGGATGTGTGCAGAAGATCATTTCCTGAGTGACACTCTTAAGAATGTGTCTCTGGCTCCCAGAGGAGCTGCAGACCATCACAGACCTCAAAACATCCCATGATGAGAAGGTTTGGTTTTTATTTGGTTTTTTTTTTTCCCAATTTATTTTCTCTAATGTACAGGCAGAGCACCCATACTTTAAAAAAAAGGAAAAAGAAAAAGAGATTGACTCTTCTGCACACACAATTTTCCATTTGCAGAGAGGACAGAGAGCACACTCTGGTGCTGGTAAAGTATTCCGTGTCCAGTCCTATGATTTTTTTCCTTGGCCTTCCTATCTCTCCTGAATATTTTAAATGCAAGATGTTGGTTTATTGATGTATGAAATCTGATGAACCAGTTTAATTGATCAGACCCCCTTTTTTAGAAGGACTCTCAGCTGCTCAGTGAGGAGAGACGCAGAAGTCCCACCAATTTTTCTTCTGTCCTTTGTGCATCTGAGACCTGCCTCCAAAGGTTGAATCTTCCTCTTCCATGTGGTTTCTGACAACTGTTGAGTTTCCCAACAAAGCAGAGCTTCAGTTTTTTATGCTGTAGTTCTAATGAGAATGTATTATTTATCTCAGTATCCTCTAATTGAGTTCCTCTTCTTTAGGAAAGCTACCCAAATGCAGTAAGGCAGACCCAGGAAATTCAACTCAGGCCTCCCAAGGGCTTAGACAGTGGGTATAATTTGAAGAAATGCTCTGCCCACTTTTATTACTATGACAATTCTTGGCTCTAAACCATATTTCTGAGCATGTTGAATGGTCAAGCAGCACCCGCCCCAAAATCAGAGGAATGCAGGCTCAAATTCTCCTTGGTAAGACAAGCAAGTTTCAAATGGACTTTCCTGTCACTGCCCTTTCTTCCATCCATTTCTCAGCACATGAACAGACATCTTAGTTCAGAAACATTCGCTTTTGAGCACCTTTTTCCCCAGTTAACCACCATGTGCTGGGACCTCTGTCACCGCCTTGGTGGTGCAGTCTTTGCAGAAGTTTCAGAACTAGTGCCAGCCACTGGTTTTGTGTTCAGCACCGAGGGAGAATTCCGGCAGCCCCCATTGGCCTGGTATTTAGATGATGTGACATACACTTCCATGTCGTCCTGGATTGTCTAGTTGGGGTTGAAAATGAACCATCTCAGGAGAGCTGCATGCAAGCAGACAAAGGTGCAGCTCAACCAACGATGGTGCCTGGCACCTTCTCGGGCTGTGGCAGGTTTTCTTGTGCCCAGCGTCAGACTGCGGTTGCTGCTCACAGCTTCTGGGGGTGGTTCTTGGGTTTTTCTTTAGATTTTTTTGCTCTTCTGTAAACATGAGACTGGAGCTTGAGGGTGAGAGAGGAACCTGCAGGAACAGCAATGGAGAGCCACTCCTGTGAAGAAACAAGCTTGTGTTCCTTGGCTTTTTACCTTGTTAATTTTACTTGAAGGTGATGTGCTGAGACTGTGTTTTTGCACTATGCTGTACATTTGTAAAGTTTTACAGAAAACACTAATTAAATATGTTTCCCTTTTCTCATTTAGTCCTGCTCTGGAATTT